>JXSR01S020747.1:40156-50748 GCA_000969725.1 Ophiothrix spiculata
CTTCCATGTGAATGATCGTATACACATCTGTAATAGATCGATCATCTTAAAAGCACCATCAGGTCTTGAAATCATTTGCCTAAGGATTATTGCCTTGCAAATACCGTCTTGTTCCCTGCAAACACAAAACATTTTCAAACATTAAAAACGCTTTGCTCCCACCCCTCGATCATTTTTCGATATAACTCGGCTATACATGTAGAATTGGCCAAGCTCAGAAGCACAATATTATGTGGTGCAGGTCACCCCGTTTCGCATTTTCCAACAAATTTTGATGTTTCTGTTTTCAGTCTGTAATAATGAAGGTATTGGCTTCAGATGTTCAGATGAACCAGGAAGTGATATATTTAACCAGTGTTTACCAATTGAATGGTTTTGTGACGGAACCTTGGATTGTTTTAACCTCGAAGATGAGCTGTTTTGCGAAGGTAATGATACTACCTAAAATAATTGCCCCTTAAGAAAAAAAAAACATTGCCAGATGTAACAGATTGATCTAAATTACGATTTTCATGCAATTTCATAATGCTGTATTAGAGAACAGATATCAAATGTCAAACTCCTTTATTTTATATTGACATGGCACCAAGAAATTACAATCATAACAAACATTTTTGAACACATTTTTAAAAGTTTTTTTTTTATCTTACAAGCTTCAAACTTTCAGAGTATGTTCAGTATCATGTGCTTTAAGAATATAAAGTTAAAATTGAGACATTAGATACATTAGATAATGCCTAATTTGCATAGTTAATGACTTTATTAACTGTATTTTCCTGATTTTCCACCGTGTTAATAGACCTCAAGATCACAGAACTCCATAACCGTTCAACATGTTGACTTAACACATAGAATATAAGTTTTATTATAGTACAACCATGCAATACTTTTTGTCCTTTGAGACAGGTCACACATTCTACTGATAAATGCATCATAATCATTAATTCACTGCACTGATTGTATGTTTTTATTCAAGATGCAACACCATGCAAGGAGGATTTCTGCGACAACTCAGGGCTATGTACAGTTACAACTCGGGTGGTCGTATGTAACTGCTTTTTTGGTTTTGAGGGCCCGAACTGCCGAGATGCCAGTGAGTTTCAATAGAGCATTTTTGAATAATTGAGAATGAAAATTATATTTAAATCATTATGTTTATGGTCAAAGATATACTGATGTAGTAAGCATTAGCAACCCCATTAGCAAGGGGTGGACGGGGGGCAAGATGCCTTTGGTGTCACCTCGAGGGAGGCGACAAATCATCTCTGTATAAAATATATTTGACCAAGTTTCATGCAGTGGTGACATCAAGAGGGGGAATGCACCAAATACTGAAAATAGCACATTTTTTACATCAAAATTATACATATTTTTTAGAGGCGCCTGTTTCACTCCTTGCCCGAGCACGAGACACTCTCGCTACGCCTCTGGTAGTAAGTAAAATGAGAAGGATCGGTAATTTTAACTATACGTATCCTATCAATGAATACAATACCTAAGATAAATCTGTTTTACCGATATTCTAAACCAATTACCAACAATTATGAATATGTTCTAGTTAAAAATGGAAAATAGATTTGTTTAGTCAAAATTTTCACATAGTACTTATGGGTACATCACCTCCAATCAAGGAATAACAAAGAGCTACTTCTGTTTCAAAATCGTCAAAGATATCAGGCGCTTACAGATTCTTATTTGAATATTTGAATTTAAACAATCATCAACTTTGGTTGACTTTAAACGATGAAAATATTCAAGAGTAAGATCTAGGGATAGATTGATATGGGGTTTCATTATATCAAAATACAAAAACTCAAGCAGATAACAGAAGAATACAACTGATTACAAAAACGTATCCCATTGTGACCGACTCCCTACTGACCGATTATGTAGAATTCGGCGCAAAACAATGGGATTATCAGCATCCGTGTCAGATTACAATTAGTTAACGAGAGCTGAAACTAATACTTATAAGTATGCTGAATTTCTCTTTGTTTAAATTTAAGATTTTATAAACAACTGATTCTTTATTTAGTGTCACATATAACTTTTAACAGACCCCGGGAACAGACCTAAGTAAAAAGTCTAATCATCATTGAATATGGTTTTTCCACAGACATTCCGCTTCCTGTGCCTACATATGATCCAATCACTGATACCACCATAACATTGACGTGGCCAGCACCTCCACCAGCATTCCAAGGACACGATGCAACAATTACAGACTATGTGATTATCGTAAACAACCTAGCTGATGGCTCAACGTCTAATTATACTATACCTGTGACTGACACGACATTTACAATAGAGGGTCTTAACCCTGATACTCTCTACAACATAGACGTTGATTATTTAGTGATGAGAGAACTTGGTGGTACCAAAGAATATTTTAACAACGATATTCCAAATGTTCCTACAGATGAGGTGATGACATGTAAGATACTCAATGTTTCAACTTCTTCGCAAACAGCGTTATCTAAAGGATTTGAGTGTGGGGCATCGTTTAATGTATTGAAGTCTGAAATAGTGATTCGCAGTGCATCTGTTCAAATCGTCAGTTTATCAATTTTTTAGATTTTTGTAAAATTAACATACTTGTAAATCGTAATTCATATTCATTGCGTCAACTATTCCATGAATACCTATTATGTCGTCCATTCATATTAAAAAAAACATTTAGATAGGAAATTTACGATTTTGTAAACCAATAACCTACGTTTACAAATGCTAGTGCATTTCCAATATAATATTATTATTATTATTTTTTTTTTTTTTTTGCATTTTGCAAAATTATGGCTCTTGACAAAAGATGTTCACGGTGAACATAGGACAAAATGGTACAAATGTTTCCATGAGGTAACAGTGAATCAACGTAACTTTCACCAAAGGAAAATATTGGATCCATTAAACGAATGATAACATTCAATATGTGTATAGCATCTAAGTAGATTATTTGTCCTTATATGAATGTGAATATTTTATTTATATACATCAATTTTGTCCTCAATCAGCCTCTTCAAATGGCAATAATGTACAATCAGTCAAATCAATTAGGAAAACGCTACTTATGAAGAAACCATATATGTAACTACTAAATTATCCAAACAACGAGAATAGTTGCTATAAAATCAACATAATTTGTCAATTCAAAACAAATTCTGACCATACGTACTTTTATCTTGCTTCAGTGCCAGCAGAGACACAGCCAACACAACCACCAGGTAAAACTGCTCGTTTTCTCGTTGAATTATAGTCATTTTTACAATGTGTTTGTTTGTTTGTGTGTTTGTTTATTTATTTGTTTTATTGTTGTTTAGGAATTTTGAAGATTACTGGTTTTGTTTTGACTTGGTTTTTATACCTAACTACTAGAAAATAAATGTATTCATCAACACTTTAAATCAATATTTGCTACTTTAGTTGAATACAAAATTGATCGAACCAATGCTTATTCTGGTTAAACCTATTTCCATTGAACGTGAAGATTGGATATTGTAGCACATTATACAAGGGACAAACTTAACCTTAATATATAACACTATTTTATCATTTACGAGACCTTAAAGATTCGATATTGAAGACAGTAATGATCTTCACGTAAATGCAGCTTTTGTAACTTTTAACTGAATCGGTAATGTTTTACACACGAGACTTTAAGAGTTACTGACTTTTCTTATTATTTTCAGTGCCATGCAGCGCATCCGTGTGTTCAAATGCAGGTTTATGTAGCATTCGAGGAGGACAATTCACCTGTTCATGTTTTACCATTTACCAGGGACCAACATGCGCAATTCAGAGTGAGTTACTATTACAGTTAGGCTACAGTTACTTAGAGCAAGAGCAAGATAACAAAAATTCATTCAATAGCCAATTTTAATTTTTTCTACCGAATTGAATATATATTATGGGTATATTGAATTTTATATACTGATTTGCTATGGTAGCCGTTGGTCCCCTGTGCAAATGCTCCTTCTTGGGGCGCTGCAGTGTATACCTGGTGAGTCTATTATCTGGCCGAGAGCTTTATATTGCTTGATTGAAACAAAATCAACATACAGATACTGACTGCTCTTAGTTAAACTATTTCTTCTTAGTGATCTTGATACTATTTTCATCGACTTCTCGGTCTCAGCAAATGGTATATGAGAACGTCCACCCCAAACCAACCGTAAATGCATCCTCTTGTCATTTTCACTTTATGTTATAAGGATTAAAGTAACACCTCAATGAACTTAGAACAAGAATTGTGAATCTGTCAAATATGAATTTCGGCAAATTACGTCATTTTCACCTAAATGAAGTTTGCTGCATTTACGGTCACAATAGACCTTTTCAAAACACGGCTATCCGAGAATTTCCGAAGCTGATTTTACACTTTCCGGCAATTGCCGAAAGAAAAACTGACTCTTCAACACAATAACCAGAATGTTAAGTTCTCGTTAACAAGTTGCGTACGAATTCAAACTTGGAATTAGCGTCAGCGCTACAGAGTTACTCAGTTTGATCGCCCTGATGCAACTTCAAATCTTAAGCTAAATCAGCGAAGATCAGCCGATTTCAAATGGAAATTTCACTCTTTATGTCGGTGAGCTTATGGTACCATCGGCCAAAAGTTGTTCAGAATTAGTGTATCTAATATTGTATGGGTCTGGTTCTATTTATTTTTCTCTTTTATTGCACTGAAATGCGAGTAATTTTTTCGGACTTTTTTGTTTACAAATTCGTGCTGTTCGTGCATATTAATGAGCTTGAACGTGATTGGTTGAAAAAATGGCCATGTGATCAATGTTCCGGAGATTTCCGAATCAATTTTGAAAAGGTCTATAGTCCAAAAATTCGGGGCAGTATTTTTTGCCCACATGAGCAGTCACTATTTGCATATTAGATTCTGGAAAGATCCCATTTCCCCTTGAATACGAGCTTCTTTTAAAAAACAATTTATTGACTCATCATATGCAATAGCTATTTATTTTCAGCAGTAAGTAGTCATCTCTCCGAAGTATCTATGAAAGTTACTAATCATCCAGGTTGCTTCAAATAGCAAAACATTAAATAAATCTGGTCAGTTAATGTTTTGCTCAGAGCACACTGTACATAATTATTTGCCTAAAAAGTTACGACACAGGTCACAAACACATAATTTCTTTTAATGTAAGTTAATATTTACCTACTCACCTAATGTTGCATTTTTTATATCGAAATTGTCTTACAGCTGGCACTTTCCCAGTTGCCACAATTGATCTGATCACCCAAAATACTGCAAGATTCAACTGGCAGCAACTGCCGCCAGGGTTTCGAGGAAATACTGATGCATCTGTTACCAGCTACGTTATCACTATGACTTCGTTATCTGATGGCTCTACTATTAATGCCATCGTACCTACCGCTTCTGGAACATTTGTTATATCGGATTTATCTCCTGGAACTCAATATTCTGTAGATGTTGATTATGTGGTGTCAAGGGGATCTGGTGCGACTGATGAGACTTTAAATGTTAACGTTCCAACTCAAACGATTGAAACATGTAAGGAAAACGTAAAAAACTACACAATATGAGGAAACAATTTGCATATATATTGATGTAAAAGCTACCTTTATGGTGTAATCCTGGCATCAATCTGTGAAACCTTTGACTCATTTGATAACCATGTTCCCTCTCTTACACTGTTTCGCAAGAGTGTCACATGAAAAATACAAACCCGACTTGTAAAAACAGTACTACAGTTGCCTTTAAAATGGTTGCTGAGATGTAAATATTTCATTCTCGGAGATGTCAAGAGGGATAATGATTTTGGTATTTTATAGATTTTGTAGGGAAATTTGACTATAAACTCGCCTTTACAAGGTAATCCTAGGACTTCGTACCAAAGTCCCGTATCTCGATCTGCATTTGAACAATCTTGAGACCACAAAACCTCAAGACTTGATTGTAGTTTCAAAATGAATGATTTAATACATATTTGTACCAATCATCTTGAAATTATTATACAGTAAGCTATTGGGGGATTTTACATTTGAAGATCATGAGAACAGAATTCCCCAATGCTGCATAATAGTTTCAAGATGAATGGTATTGTACCAATGTGTATTAAATCATGCAACTTGAAACTACCATTAGGCTAACGTCTTGAGGTTTTATTGTTCAAATAAAACATATTTGCGGTCTTGTGGCTGTAAGTCGTCGTAAATATCTTTCCCATTGCTCCATTAACCTCTCATCAAACTAAACTTAATAAATCAGGCTTGATCTTGGTTATTTTGGTAGTATTTAATTTCTATATCGTTTCATTAACAGCGCCGAGTGCACCAGTCGTTGTTACACCAATTGTTGATGCAATCAACAGGAATTCTTTCGATGTCAGCTTTCCTGGTCAACCACCTCTTGCTCCAGATGGCAGTCAAATTAACTTTTACGTAATTACAATAGATGATGGCATGGGAGGACAAATTCGATCAGTTTTAGTTAACGCAGAAGCCGATGCGAAAACCACGGTACCTGGCCTTACACCCGGGATTTGTTACACCATTGGTTATAATGGTTTAAAAACTGGACAACAAGCTCTAATTGACCTCAATGTTCCATTCCAACAAGTTTGCACCTTGCAAGGTAAGTTTGGTAGTTTTGTTTAAAATTGACATCTCTGATTACCTCTACCCGTACCTTCTCATGTGAGCAATACTGATTTCTCCAAACTTATTAATAGCAGGAGCATTCTTTAATATGGAACCTCTTCATGGTAGAATCTAATACAAGAGTCGTTAATTGGTTAAAGGTACTGTAGACAATTTTATTTTTATTGTGTTACTTACATACATGGACCTTGAAAACAGCATTTTCTTTCATGCAATAATACTTACATGTAATACTTACATTATTTGTTTCATATGTCAGTCTGTGTTTCAAGTCTACAATATTTAACAGTAGTGTCTTACAATTAGATTATGGGAGTGTGATTTTTGTTAATAATGTTCACTGATTGTTATCATTAACTATCACGTCTTTCACTATCTATATTCATTCAATCCACTATTCATACAAATAACATTGCATACAAACAATTGAACTGGGTAGTCACAATGCCAAAACAGGAATGATGCAAAACTGATGAACATCTTTGTTGTCGAAACAGATTGCGGCCCTGACGAATTCCAGTGTCCAAATAGTGGTGAATGTATAAATGCAGCTTGGGTATGCGACAATATCCTAGATTGCGATGGAGATGGTGATGAAATGGGATGCTGCACTGATGCAGAATTTAGTTGTGCCAATTACAGATGCGTCAGTCCTTCGGTTGAGTGCGATGGCTTTGATGATTGTGGCGATAATTCAGACGAACTGTCGTGTAGTAAGCAGTCGTTGAACTATTCGGATATCTATAACACGGATATCTTGTTTATAGTGCTATCATGCTGAATGCGCCATAAACGGGTACAATGATACATAACAATCTTACATGTTACCCACCTCTCTAACCAACAGACAATAAAGCCGTTAATTACAGTTGTTGCACAATATTTACGCCCTCATTGTTCATCGAAACATTTAAACCCCATCTGTGATTGCGCATGCGCTGCGACTGCGCCGTTACGGTTGCCGGTAAAACATTACCCACAATGCAAAACGAAATCTATGAACAATGAGGGCGTTTTAGTTGTGGAGCATCTTTTTTTTAGTCTACTTACATGGCCAATGATAAAATCATCGTTTTCTCAAACATTTGGTTCAGCAAGCCAAATTGCACATCACCTCACATCTACACCGAAATTTTCATGGCACTCATGATATGTAACAGTATTAGTGGCATTTTGGTACAAAGGTTATTCCACAGGTACAGCTAATTTGGAAGAGGGAAATTAATTTTTCAGGTGATAATATTTAGCATCCTTAGAGTCACTTTTTCGTCGTCGATGAAATCTGCAAAAAGAGAACTAATAAACCTCCAGATCAAATTTCTATTACAGTTCTTATCATGATCCAATTAACTTTTCTACTTACGGTATCCTCGCATAAACAATTTTGTCATTTATGTACTAAGGGGGAAAGTGTTTGTTTTGTTGTAATTTTACAGGAGATGTATTATTTGGAATACTAACATTTACAGGTTGTGTCTGAAAACAATTATACAATTTTTGTGTTCTTGTTTTTGAAAAAGTAAATAAACCACAGCTTAAACACTCAAATGGCTAAAATGAAGTGTTTGTGTGGGAGCGAATCTTTTAATGGTATAATTATATGCATTCGATGGTAAGATGAGTGATATTCACTATCATGTTACATAAAAGAGCATAATGGAAATATTACTTATCTTTTTTTCTCATATGATAACCAATTACCCAATGTCATTAATTCAAATGTATTATAATCATGACAGCATTGCTCGTTTCCCTAAATAAAAAAAACCCCATATTTTTCTAAATGAATATGAAGTATCCTGATATTAGAACACCTGGCGAGTAGGACTGTAAGCTGATGTTACCAGGGAAATAATAGATTAGTAGTAAGCTATTACCCCTCCTGAAAATGAGCATTAATCGATGTTTAATATTACGTTTTAGTCATCTTGAGATTTAAGTAGGGCGCGCTATTTAAAACCTGTCTGTTGGTAGGCCTGCATTTATGCGAACTGAGTTCTCTACCAAGAGTATACAGTGTGTCCCAGAATAAACCTTACAATCTTTGCGTGCAATTTTCATGGGTTTAACGGATAGTCAGAAAGTATGTAAAGATTGCATTTTATAGCCCAAGAGTTGAACTTTTAGAACCGTTTGTTTCATTTCAATCAGGAGTATACAACAAAAGTTATGTTATATCAAACTTTTGGGTGGATTTTTGTCTGGTCCAATTTCATGATAAGTAAATATCTTTACGGTTGAGTGAACAAATCAATGACAATACTCAATAGAGCTTCATTCAAGGGGAACTTACAAACTCGTGAAATTGGACCAGCAAATTTTACATTCAATTATTTGATAAAGCATAATTTTTGTTGTACATTACCGATTGAAATGAAACAAACGATATCTGAAAGTTCAATTTAAGGGCTATAAAACGCAATCTTTACATACTTTCGAACTATCCGTTAAACCCATGAAAATTGCACGCAAAGATTGTAAGGTTTATTCTGGGACACACTGTAGTCATGAATAATATTAACTAACAAAATTTGGTATACAATCCACCACTTTTAGGTCTAATTATTCCTTTGTGGTATTAACAAGAAACATGTATGTATATCATGTATTAATATCAGATCAGAACATTCTTAAATTTGAACAAAATGTACATTCCCAATGACAATATCTCAACTTTTTGTCCAACTTTAAACAATTACATATAATTATTTGCCGAAGAAATGGAATTTTCACATTATGTGATGGTCGACAATTCCCAATTATCTGATATATTTAAAAGCAAATTGTATATTTTTCTGACACAACCGGTACTTTGGTAATGGTCAAATAAAAAAGAAATCCACCGAACCCTAAAACTCAATCCTAAATTTTGAAATTTTACTAACCTTTCAAATCCTCGCCGTTATGCTAATTGGTGCAAACTCTTTTCTTTAATTTGCAGATTGCTAATAAATCAAGATCATCAATTTAGCAATCAAATGCTTATACAATTTTCTATTTTTCTAGGTACTCCATTTCCTCCTACGCCTCCTCCAGTTCCTCCTACGACTCCTCCAGTTCCTCCTACTGGAGTTACAGGTAAGACAAACATTCATAAAAACTAGATGGACAGATTAAGGAGAATTTCGCGGTTAAATGCTTTGAATTCGTTTCCTCGTCGTTATCTTACAATGAGCATACTGAATTATATTTGAAATAATAAGTTGAAATGTTGCTAAACCTCTTAAACATATCAGCATTCCAGTTTCTGAATTTTGAGATTATAACAAAATTGCCTTTATAGAAATGCACTACGCATTATTTTTGGGTTGCGTTGCTGATACATAAATTTTACTCGAAATTGTAACTGAAGGATAATCTTTGTCTAAATTTCAGACGGACCAACCTGTCCACCAGATTTGTTCCCGTGTGCAAATGGACAATGTGTAAGTAAAGACTGGGCATGTGATGGCATTGCTGATTGCCCTAGTGGATCTGACGAAGACGATACTTTCTGTGCTGGTTGCCCATTCCGATTCCTTTGCTCAAATAGTAGATGTACGGACATAAGCAATATTTGCGATGGAATAAACCACTGTAGAGACAACAGCGATGAAGATCAGATTTGTGTCGGTAAGTTGGTGGCTATAGTGTAAGCAAAACTGTACACACCTAATGAATAATGCAAAGTAGAATGCTCTTCTCATTATGTCACTTTTCTATTATCCAATTACATTATGAAATATCTCTAAAGTCAATAATATTTTTTAGGAATATAATGATTAACTGAGGTGTAGGATTACCTTATGTCACGCGTTGAATTTCGTAGTCATTTCGATTAAGTATGAATAATTTTTCTTGCAATAGCTGTGCGCATTATTCCTATTTCCAATCAAAGTATGAAAATCAAACAAATATTGTAAACTTAATATGCTTGCCACAATGACGCAATAAGCATGATAAGGTACTCATATGCAAAT
>JXSR01S020749.1:2379-13282 GCA_000969725.1 Ophiothrix spiculata
GCACAGGTTTCTGAGACCAACCCTTCTTTTGGCCTTAACTCACTTAACTTACATGATTGATTTGGTTGATTTGATTTGACCCCATCAAAGTATTAATTAACACTCTCAAAGCTTGGAAGTTCAAAAACATCAGTCATGTTGCCCGATTTTCAATTTTGTAGTTCACATTGTTTGAAAATAGCTTTCAAACACTGACAAGGAAAAAAAGGCAGGGGGTTATAACAGGTCTTTGCATCTGTAAGTAAACACATTTATAAACCCTCCCCAAAACTTTTTTATGAAAAACAATAATTAAGACCTAAAATAAAACAATGTGACCTACAAATGCACACTCTGACCTGTGGCCATCCTTTATACCAGTGTAATACGCTAGTCTTTTGTCATACACTCGATTTGTTGACAATCACTAACACTGAGAGCCAAAGGCGTGAGGTTCGGGAAGCGCTGTAGGTGTGTAAGGCGCGAGACATGGCCCCAATACCACAAGACAGCCCCGTCTATACTTTGATCAACACTAAATAGGTGGGAATTATGAGGCTTTTATTCATCCGCAAGTAAACATAATCCCAGTTACACGCGCGCCATAGATACTGATGCGTGAGTCACACATGCAATGCGCGCTGCGTCTCCTGCAGTTATGCTGTGTCCAGCTACGCGCGAGCTGATCTGTATCAATTCACGATGTGAAGAGGCCCCCTATTTGGTGTTGATCAAAGTATAGACCTCAGCTCAATTCCCGGCCCAAATGATGACAGCAAGCCACCTGTAATGTTCCCTGCTGCTCAGGTGGTCTACACTGCAAAATCCCCATCTTAGTCATCTTCACTGAACAAATTATCCGCCACCCTATCATGACGAATTTTCTGACAAGTGTAGATTATTCCATTAAGCAAACGATGAATGGCTGTGTTGGAAGTAATTTTGACAAAATGCACTATTCAGAAAAAATGATATAAAATACTAAAAGATATGTTTTTTTGTGTTCATTCATGCATCATTCTTTTTTTCAAATTTATTTCCTGTTTAAAGTGGACTGATGAAATTGGTCATGAAGTTATCGTCTTTTATTTTTCTATGTTGATTATCTGTCATAACTAGTATAGACAAGCAGCAATTGATGCGGATACAGGAATGAGTAGACATTTGCAATTGGTTGCTTATTACCTTTTAAAGGAACTTGCATAGATTCCAGTTATTTATATGTGTCTTGTAACTTTCAATCCAGAAAGGGTATTTCTTTAAGGTGCGTTTACACTGTGACGAATTGGGCAAAGTAGACCTGCGTATTGCAGTTTTGAATTTTACGCCCAAAGTCAGTTAACGATCACACATGCTGCTAGCCACGCACACTATCGTTACTATCAGTCGTTCTCAGTTACAACTTTTTAGTTGCAAATACGTTACCCTCCGTCGAAACAAGTCGTCACAGTGTAAACGCACCATTAAGATCTAGATGGAGTGATATTGAAAACTGATGAAAGAGCCTACCTTCAACAGTGGAGTGAAATAGGCTAGAAAGAAAAAGTACCCTATCAGAGGTGAATCAGCCCAAGAGATGAACAAAGTGGGTGGGGAGAATGTTCCAAGATTTGTATTGGTTGGGATGCGCCAATATGGGAAATTTTAAGTGCCACCTACTTGTACATTGTATAAGAATAAAAAGTTTCAAGAAAAAAGAACCCAAATCCTCAAGCTTCTTTAAGGGTTTACACACCTGAAGCAAATTGTGCCAGGCTATAGGTAAAATGTTCTAGGTTCACCAATAAATTTTTTGACAAAGATATATAGACCTGGAGCATTTTTTTGGCAATTTTCATTGAAAATGCTCCAGGTCCTCGAATCCTTAATAAAAAGTTTGCAAATCCCACAAATTTTGAGTCAAATTAAATACAAAAATCAAATTTTTAAACAAAAATTTGCAATATGTTTGTACTAGTTTTTTCAGTGTCTCAGAAAAATGCCCAAATTTGCACTAGTAACACATTTTGGAAACTTCTGAAAAGTAGATCCATAAGGCCCAAAGTTGCAAAGAAAAAGGACCCTCTGAGGCACTAGGCAGCCCAAATTTGGTACATTTTTGTGCCCATTCTTACAATTTCCCTGTATCTAATTTCTTAACAGGGAAATAATTTTATCAAAAATATTTGTTTCACCACATTGCAGGCTTAAAACATAGATATTTCTTTGATTTTTAATGAAAAATAATATTATGCAATTTGTAAATTAAAATCAGTATGGTAATTTAACAGTGAAATCTTGAAGAGAAATCTAGTCTTGAATTACAAAGAAAAAATACCATGGAAACATCTTCTAAGCAGCATTTTATTCAGCATAATTATTCACAGATGCTTGCCCGGGAAATGAGAGGGAGGGGGGGGGGGGGTGTCTTGTATTCTGAGTAGAATAGCATTCTCGTAAATAAAAGCAGAGACATAGACAAATGCTGTCTAACAAAGAGAGGCTTTTAAAAATCATGCAGACTTCATTTAGGGTGTCAAAAATGGCAAAAATCAAGAAGAAGGGTACATGATTTTGCAAATTAATCAAGAAGTATGAGCAAATGGTATTTTTTCTGTAACTGCATGCATTTGAAGTCCTATTTTTGATTAAGGTGTAATATTTTCCTAAATATGAAACCCCAATAAAGGGTAATAAGTTGACAAAATCCTTATTTTGCATGTTTTTTTGAGCTGATCCCAAATTGTACATGTAGCTTCTATGGGTGAATTTGTAGGAACTAATTTATCAACATGATATCCAACTCTTATTGTACAGGTCCCCTTCACCATCCCTTTTGGCTTTACAATATCAGTGCCTAGATAAATCTATGATCAGTGTTGCTTGTTGCATTTTGTCACGCTTAATATGCTGGGTTAATATGATGAAACCTGCCCCCAGGATAACACGCCCGTTTTCCAAGAACTCATTACTTATTTTTCTATATCAATCAATTTGATACAAATACTGGTATGCTGCCCTCTGTTGATTTGCTTTGATATTAATTGTTGAAAGTGCAGTGCAATATAGCGCTATTTGAATCATCAAAGATAACAACGAAAATGCCATCTTACATAATTTATGTGTATAGTGTGAAATTCTAAAATGCAGACTTTGCATTAAACCACTTTTGAAATTTCATTCTTGCACGTACAACATTTTGTGGTAAACTGGCTCATCTTAGCTGAAATATAATGCAATTTTAAAGGTGATAGAAACTTGCAAAATTTTTGAATCTACGACACTGGAAACAATTAGATTTCAAGGAGGTATTCTTTTATGTGACGCATTACAGCAAAAGGTACCTTAAGTTGGAGCTGATTAACAAACTCTTAAAAACTAATCAATATTTTAAAGAGGCAATTCATGATCCACTTTTCATGCTCAAGGTCACCTGTATAAAAATTGAGTTCTTTAGCTAATTAAGAATCCTTGACTGGTATATGTTACAATCCCCAAACCATTCTTTCAAATGTGCTTGCCTTTTCAAGAAAAGTGAGAAAATGTGTCATTTTCTAATTATTGCCGGGGCCCCAGCAGTAATTACAAACAGTAGCCTATGGAGATTTAAAAAAACCCTGAAAAGCTTGTATTTTAAACTTGAAAACGAATGCTCAGAATAAAGTAAAATTTTTAGAATATATTTATGCTGTACAGTCGCGGATCTAGGATCTTAATTTTACGGTGGGCGGAGGGTGTGTTTTTCAGCTTTTATAATGTTCAACAAATTGACCAAATTAGGCTGATTTTGTAGGATTTTGCCGGATTTTGCCAATTTCACGGGGGGCGCACGCCCCTTCCGCTCAGCCCTGGATCCGCGGCTGCTGTACTCTTCTTTTTATTCAACTAGAAAATAGGCCAGGTTTTTGTCACAACAAAATCATGAAATTTTTACCTTTAAGTGAGGGCAGTAAAGTAAAGCACTTCTTGCCTTTGTTCCATTGTCCACCCAGGAACCGAAATGATGGCTTTCATTTTTTACTCTCTCTTCAAGTATTGATTAATAATAATTGGTTCTTAACAGTTTGTTAATCAGACACTTGTAGCTCCAACATACATGTAGGGCCAAATTATAGTTCTTTTTGAGCTACCAAATATTTTGTGTATCAAGTCTTTGTTATCTTATAATCTAGTAATATAATTCCAATGCATCTTCTAATCAATAACGGATAATTGGTGTTGCAAATCACCGAACAATTTTACCAAATTTACACAAAATATTTGGTAGCTCAAAAAGGACTATGTTTTCAGCCTTAAGGTAGCTTTTGCTGTAATGCGTCACATATATGTGATGACTTACCCCGAAAAGGGGGACTTTGCGACTGAACACTTTTCAAGATACAGGTGAAAATAGGCAGCAAAAAATAAAGAAAATAATAAGAATTTCCAGCATATTTTCTGTTGTAAAATTTGATCCCCTTGATCAATTTCAACAAGTAAGATGTCATTTTAAAGCTTAAGAAATGCTGCAACAGATGAAATGAAAAAATCAAAATTGATAACATCTTCAAAGTCCCCCCTTTCGGTTTCGGGGTGAGCCATCACATATGCAGTTTTTTGTCAGCTCAAGTTTTCATACCTGAAAACAATAAACTGGGATGCAATCCAAGATTTTTAAACATGGAGTGCTCTTTGCATATGCTAGAATGACAGTTGCCTGATACAGATGTATGTTTTTGTGGCGCCATGCTTTATTTTTTATGCTATTGAAATAGGCTATTATGCCAAACATTAATCATCTTGCAGCGGTGTTTTATATGTAATTTATTGAGTTTATTTTATTTTGCTCTGTAGACCTTGTATCAGCAAAGTTTTAATGAGTCAAAATGTTTTTGAATAGTGGCCTGAAGTGGTTCAAACAAGAATGTGGATGTGCATTCAAGACTTTAAAAGTTACCGTTCTTTAATGCCTTGCTCAGAGTCAATTACCTTTTAATCAATATATTAAATTTGATTTGATTTTTATTAGAACTTATTGACAATCGTGGCCGATAGGCCAAATATCAGGCAATAATTACAGCATGTTCTAGGTTTTACTTGAAGGCCAAAAAAAATCTCAGCTGCAAAATCACAAATCTATTTTATAAGGGGAACATCTAATAAAATATTCAAATTATCATGTACATGAAGTTGAGGAAAATTAAGTATTAACAGAAAACATATGGTACTTTGTTGACAAGCATGATTTTAACAACAGCCTAAACACAATAAATGGTCATCTGTGAGTCAACAAAAATCTTGGATTGCTTTCTGTTTATTTTAACAAATATTTTGGGATTTCATCCAATTTTAAAAATTAGGGTGGGCCTGGGGTACTTGGGACATGTGATATTGTGGAAACATTTGTATTTATGAGCATCATGGTAGAGCTTAAGGTCTGCCAATAGTCATCACTTGATGTTGTTGAATTCCGACATGTGAGGCCAATTTTTCAGTGGTGACAATTATTTATGGATATCTGATTTTTACTGTAAGATTCTCTATCATTAACAGGTACATCATAAATTGACAGAAAGTGACTAATTTGTTTTTAGTGGGTTATTAAAAAATGGTTCTCACTTTGGGTCTAGATATTACATATTTTCCCTAAACAATGTTCGCTGACCATCAAACGAACATTAATGATGTTGAGCGATGCAAATTGTCTGACTTCTGAATCAATTTATCACAAACCTTAGCAGTGGGACAAAATTCAAAAGACCAAGATATAAAGCTTATGGTTATGAATCACTAGCAGATCAATATCTCTATCCGCTACACTGAATTTGTATAAAAAATGGAAACATGGTTTTGAATACTTTACTTTCAATTAGACATCATTTGTATGCAAAACTGACCATCGGAAGGCCTGTGTTGAGGCTATGAATACCTGAAAGGTGGGTTGACTTGATTTTATTTGTGTAGGCCTAAACAAGTTAAAGTTGGTAGATGCGCTTGTGCCATGAAGTCTTTTGATCGGTGTATTGTGCATAGTAATTGCCTATCGCTCTGTGCAGTATGTTTTGAAACGCTGGCAATAGAAATTATTAATGAGGACTTCATTCGATGTTGCTATTGTTTTGTACATGTAATGTAATTCCGAATTTCGTCATTTTGGAGAATCAAAATTGATTTTTATGCAGTTGGTATCAAATTAAACCTTTATTAATATAACAACTCAGTTTGGTTATATATAAGATTGTATGATATTGATCATATAATGCAAAAAAACTTACCTAGAACGACGAAGCAGTTATGATATTCGCCTCAAAAACTTTTTCACCATTGAAGATCACATGAAATAGATTCCAACTTTAATCACTTGTTACTTGGAGATGAAAACAGTCACAATGTAAATTGAAGCATTCCGAGAAAGAACAGATAGTCAAGTGATAAAATCAAATGTAACATACTGTATTGTTGCAATTAATCGCCCATGCTTTATTAAATTATAATGTTGCAATTAATCGCAGATGCTTTATTAAATGCCCACAAAGAGAAGTGTTGAAAAACATTCAATTTTGAAGCATGTTTTCGCAATCATCAAGCTTACCAATAAGAAAAAGGGACTAACAGGAAACGGTACGGGAAGTTAATCAATAAGGTCACGTTCCCATGAAAATTTCCAGTACTCCAGGGTTATTGGTGGCCATATAACAGTTAATTATCGTAATTGTTAAGCTTACATGGCAATTTTGTGCACATTTTGATGTTGAAAATCGATCTCTAATAATCGCCCACCCTTTATGAAATATCGCCGCACAGTGGGCGATTAATAGGAACAACACTGTAGATAAATAATAATGCAAAGCATGATATTGGCACTCACCCCAGTTACACTTCAAAAGTGAATATAGTAGAGCTAATGTTCACACTCGATTTAAACCAATATTTGTGCTATATTGCTCCGAGACTATGGTTTTAGCCTACAGAAATCTGATGAAAAAAGTTACTCAACCTCACTGTTTCAACTAATGTGGCCCAAGTAACCCTAATTCACTCTACTAAATTTGTTGTAACTAATAAATTTTAAACATTGCCATTACTGCATGGCCCAAAACTTCTGCTTATGGGTGAAGTGAATGGTGATATTAAAAGTTTTTAGTGAAAATGTTTACTGAGGTTTTTGTTTTGTATTTGGAGGACTTTAAAGAGGACTTTTATCTAGAGGCAATATGGCGATTGAGGTGAAAGGACTGAATAGTGTGAGTACATTTGAGGGTGCAATTATAGTCATTTTCAATGACTTTGGTTCCCCTTGCTTTTATGGGCACTTTTTTGTTTGAGGGAGGGTGTCAATAGAAATGAGTCCCATTTCTGTCATCTATATAGGTTGAGAGGATATATTAGAGAGAGAGAGATAAATAACCTAGAACAAGGATCCTTGGTGTAGAATTAATAATGGTCTTGCATAAATATTATACAAATATGTGATGGCTCACCCCGAAAAGGGGGACTTTGAATGTGATATCAATTTTGATTTTATCACTTCATCTGTTAAAGCATTTTCTAAGCTTTAAAATGACACCTTACTTGTTACCATTGATCAAGGCAATCGAATTTTACAACATAAAGTCTGCTGGAGATTCTTATTATTTTCTTTATGTTTTGCTGCCTATTTTCATCAGTTTCTCAAAAAGTGTTCTCTTGCAAAGTCCCCCTTTTCGGGGTGAGTCACCACATTATATACAGACTTAAAGATCTCTGATCACTATTTGGCTATCCCTGCCAGGGGTTCTCTTGTCTGTGTCTTGTTCCTGTTTTTAAAAGGGATGCATTCTGATACTTTCTCCAACCTGGGATGTTTTCTATGACATTCCTGTCTTATATTTTATATTTCATATTTTTATACTTTGTTATTATATATGTAAGTACTGTAATTGTTGATATTGTGCAATATTTCTACATGTGTGTTTTTACTGGCAAATACAATGATATGATATGATATGATATGATCAAAACTATGGACCTGAAGTGACTAAACTTTAGCTGTTTTACTGAGGGGCGGAGCCCTCAGAAGTAAAATATCTAAATTTTAATCCAGAGAGCCAGGGATTTAAAATAAAATTATGTAATTTGTAGTATTTTTACTTGCCCAATGGCCTAATTTAGTAATTAGCTTAAAATCAAAAGATGGATGCACTAATACAATGATAACAATGACTGTAAGTGATAGGTTAATGCGGGTAATAGCTTGTATACGTGCATTCTAGGCGAAATGTCAACCATGGTTGACCACGGTTGACCATGGTAGCATGGTCATCCATGGTTGATCATAGTCAACCATGGCCAACCATGGTCAACTATGGTGACCTAACCATGGTTGACCATTATAGTGACTTTACCATTGTTACCATGTACAACCATGGTTAACCATGGTCAATATGGTTGACCATGGTCAACCATGTTTTTGAAAAATGGCACACCATGGCCAAAACCCATGGTTTACCATGGTTAACCATGGTAGTAAATCATTTTATATCATGGTCACCATGGTCTATCGTGGTTATCAATGGTTAACCATAGACAACCATGGTTGAACCAAGCTTTTTTCGCATAGGATGTAAGTTTGTGCATGAAGTTGTTTCGCCTATATATAAGGTAAATGACGCAGCTATTTAGTTTTTAGAACCAGTCGAGTTTTTCTCAAGGTAGTTGAAACTAAACTCTGCGTTATAATTTCTTATCCATGATTTCGACATGCCTGCAGATGAATAAAATGAAAATTTTTCTGATACTTTTGGCACACCAACCAAGTCTCATCGATTTGTAGTCAGAATGTATCAAGTTCTTTAACATGTGATACCGATTTGGAAAGAACAAATGATTTAAAAAATTTACCTCTGAATTCAATTATTGTAAATTGATCACTTGCACACATCCCAGAGAACCATTATCAGTATGGTACAAATGAGTACAGGCCACTGGTAACTGTTAATACGGTATCCAACGGGTCAAAAATGCTACTATGTGCCATCACGATGAATTGAATAGCCCGCGCTGTAGAGCGAATCCTAGTGTTATTGATCCCAGTTACTCACGGTAGGCAGTCATGATGTTTGTGGTTTTATCCTCAGTGTGTCATTCAGGAATTTACAACAATTGAATTCAGAGGTAATTTTTTAAAATAAACCGTTCTTTGCAAATCGGTATCGCATGTCGAAGAACTTGATACGTACTGACTACAAATTGATGAGACTTGGTTGGTGTGCAAAAAATTACCAGAAAACGTTCATTTAATTAATATATGCAGGCGTGTCTAAATCATGGGTAAGAACTCAGAGTTTATTTGAAATAATGTCAATAGGTTTTAATGCGCTTAAAGTTATTAGTATAGATGTTTTATCTGTGATATGCTGATTTAACCAAGTAACCATAATTTTTACCCCGTTCATACAGAGCCGAAAAGTTGTCATTAGTCGTCTTTAGTCGTATCCGAGTAATATCGAGTTCAAAATTCACTTGTGTGTGAACAGTTCAAGTCGACTTAAGTCGTCTTTCAAAAAATTGTCTTACATCGAATTTTTAACTTTCTAATAAGTAAGTCGATGTAACTCAACTAACGACGACAACCGACAACTTTTCGTATATGTGTACACCTGTTGTCGTACATGTAAGCCGAGTTGATTTCGTGTTTACTTTTACAGCGCATTGACCTTGAACAAGTAAAGTTCATTTCAATTCGACTTCAAAATCGTAGCATGTGTGAACAGTCGTAAGTCGAGTTACTTAAATTCGCTACTCCAAAGTCGTGTTTGAAATTAAAAATGGACTTGATATCAATTTACGACGACTTTTAGTGTGTCTAAATAGAATTCATGTTAATTATTATTTGGGAAACATTTGACAAGAAATACAGGTCATATTTATATTCTTTATAAAGTAATTATTGACATTAGAGATGACACATACATTTCATATTAAAATCCGAATACAGATTTTCTTAATTTGTTTTAGCTTAAATTCAGATTTTTTATTGGTTGTTTCGTGCACAAAGTTATAGGCAATTTTCGGTATCTGCATTTTGCCTACTGCATTCTGGCATACTGCATACTTTTGTGGTGAGTCATCAACAGTTTTTGCAGCATTTTTTGCCAAATTTAACATATAGAGTAATTATGTATCTGCCAAGACACTCTGATATCGCATGTTCCTGACCTATGTCAAGAAATTAATGACTGACCATTTTCAAATCAAAGAAAGTTCAGTCAACAAGTCAAACGGTACCAAATTCTGGTGTCTCAAATTCTTTCGAAGTATTTCAGATTTTTTGAACACAAATGAGTGACATCTCTGAGACAAATATATTTATACAGGCATGAGTATGTTCCTGGTTAAACAGGAATTCCTGCTTTTGCTGGCCTGATTTTCCTCCTTTTCTTGTATTTTCAGCCCATTTTTAGGCTGTTTCAGCAATTGTCCTGCTTTTTATTGAACTTTGTTCTCATGCAGGGTTAGTACAGATCCTTAATTGAAAGTACTTGAAAGTCCTTGGATTTTATTTTGCAATTTCCAGACCTTGAAAGTCCTTGAAAAACTGACTTAATCAAAAAAGTCCTTGAAAGTCCTGGAATTTTTGAATGTCGAATGTTAAAAATTGATATGTCAAAAGAATTTACAATGCAATTATTTTTATCCAAAAATGAGTGAAAACAATTTTTTTTTATTTGTTGACACATATTCCGCCGGCCACCGCTGATCAATGTTGTTAATTTACCGGTAAATTAAAAACTGAGGTAAATTACCGGTAAATTTCGGTAAATTACCGGTAAAATAAAGTAAATTAAGTAAAATAAGTAAATTATAAAACTTCGAAAAAATGAAAACATTTTGGTACCAAATATAGGTATAACACTTAATAATTATAAGTGTAATTATAAGTGTAAGCTGTTTCGATATTAAAATATCGAAACAGCTTACACTTATA
>JXSR01S020751.1:17538-42908 GCA_000969725.1 Ophiothrix spiculata
CTTTTTAAAGTACATTTTTTAATTATGAGCTACATTTGTATAGCTTATAATTTTTGTGTCCAAGCGTTCTCTTGACGCATTCAAGCGTGACCAAGACATTCAATCACCTGCTTATCACTCTATTACAGATAAACTGTTTATATGACCACTCAACTTGAGTAGAGAAGTGACCTTGACCAAGGAGGGGTCAAATCAAATTTGACTTAATTATTTTATGTCATATATTGTTCTGCATATCATTTATTTTGTTTACAAAGGGGATGGGCTATTTTCAAGCCTTATTGGCTCTCAAGCCCTTTCCTCCATAATGTTTGTTTATATTTAGGTGTTAATTGTTTGCTTAATTATGTTTTTAAGATGTATATTATTTTTGATGTTAAGTGTATTTTATTATGTTCGTTTATGGAAAAATAAACTTGAACTTGAACTTGAACTTACATAATACTTTGTATCCCTAGGGATCTTGCTGGATGTTCCAAAATATATATGTTTTACTTTAAATTGAATTTATTTCAAAACATGCATTGATAAAGGAAAACAATTTGCAAGTAATTCGTAAACTTTTTGCTTCTATTGTCATTTTGGATCTCCATACGGTCATGATTTTGAATTTGAATATTTTAACGACATAATCAGGGAATAAATTATCTTGCTGTAACACTTAATGTTATTTTCTAATAAATATTTGTAATAAAAGCATTTAAAGGCTGTTTTTGCGGCCATCTTGAATTTCTCACTCAGTGTCGGGTTACAGCATAAACACCCTCGATATTCTTCAACCCCAGATGGTCCTCTAACTAAATATGAAGGGTGATTTTGAGGGCCTCACCCGCACACAGAAACACCCCCAGCTACTGAATTGTCTAGCAGATGTTCATTTTGTGCAAAAATATACTCTTAAATAATTTCAGGTAATCTCTATGTAAGAAATTCTGATTTTTTTTACATAAATAGTTTGAGCTTGAGTTTCATGGCCTGTACCTTTTGTCCTATTTTATTTCATAATAGAAAAATGTACTTTAATGTTGAATATATATGTATCCTTAAATCTGATTATCAAAAGAGCTTATTCAAGAGTGTTCAGAAAAAATAGCTAAAGGTAGTCAATACTATTGATGAAAATATATTTGAGTTAAATAAACGTGAAAAAGACCTTGCTCTA
This sequence comes from Ophiothrix spiculata, assembly GCA_000969725.1. NCBI lineage: Eukaryota > Metazoa > Echinodermata > Ophiuroidea > Amphilepidida > Ophiotrichidae > Ophiothrix > Ophiothrix spiculata. The sequence continues at coordinate 18,701 of JXSR01S020751.1, forward strand.
AGGTCCTAAAGATACGTGCAAAGAATATTCTTAAGCCGGACTTCCTGTTTTAAATAAATATTAAATAAAAAGCATTATTGATTAGTTATTTGTGGCTAAATACTATATTTTATACTGTTGTATGTATATATAAATATAAGCTTTTGCTCATACATACTTGTGTCTTATTTAGGTTTTTAGATAATGAAGGTGAAGAAAATGTCATTGCCGTCTTTGATTGCACTTCCATAGAGATGGTCAACTGACCAACAGTATAATTTGCAATTTAAAGATGTTGATTTTCTTTGATACTTGTACTTCAGAGGTTGTTCTAACATAATAATAAAAGTAAAATGTTTATTATAGGGAATTTCGTCACATTGTAGTTCAAAATATAGAACATTTTAGTTTGACACTTTTAACTACAAATCAAAAATTGCCAGAGTGAAATGTATAATTTGTACAAACATTTTTTCGTTTTTAATTATCTTTAAAATGTTTAGTATTAATATGTAAACGTTAACAATCTTTATCACGCTTTATCATCGGCCTGGATTCAGAGTGTTGGATTTTGACGCATTCGGTAAGTTCATTTTTCATGTAATATTGAGTCTGTCTTGAGATTAGAAATTGATCTATTTTCCGGTTGTCTTGGTCCTCTTGTTTTTCATTATGTAACAAATAATCAATGTTCAAAATAAGATATTTTCATACAAAATGTGACTGTATATTTCAGACCAGCCATTACATATTTGAAAACTTTGATTTTAAAAGCTGAAAATTTACAATTTTGTTAAAAATGTAGTAAAATGAAGAATTGTTATTCCTAACAGTCAAACGTAAGCATATCTTATTGAAAAAAAAAAAAAACCTAAATATTTTCATCCATGTCTTCATTTTCTATTTGCATTAACCCCTTTGTGATTGTATAGGTTCAAAGTCCGATCCTATCCGACAGGTCACGTCGAGAACAAAAAATATAGCTACTGAGTTATCCTGATATTCAACCCGGATATACTCGGGAAATGAAAATTAAATGTCGTCTAATGAGCTAATTTTTACTGGCTGATTAAACTTTCAAAATTAAAATAAACAATACAATATATTGTGATTTGATACCATTGACTATTTCCTTATACGTTACTTCTACATATTTTCTATCTTCAAATAACATATCAATAAAATATTGGGTTGCGTGGAATATCGTCGGATATCTTTAAAATGTCATTGCCGTCTTTGATTGCACTTCCATAGTTCATCAGCGGTTGTTCGTTCTTGTGGGCGTTAGGTAAAGTACACAGAATAACCTCTCTATTCATATCTGGTGCAACACAAGCTACTGTAAGAGCATTTATTTTGAAATATCTATCACATTTCTGTCTTTTTAGTGCTGTAGCAGGGGAGAGACGCGAGTGTAGGATGCAGACTGCCCTACACAGACGAATAAAATGAGGACGAAGAAGCCAAATTGAGGACGACAAGAGGAAAGGGAAGAGAACGAATGGTCGAAACGAAGAGGAAGGAGAAAAGGCGAAGAAACCGAGGAAGAAAGACGACGAAAGGGAATGTCATACCAAATGGTGTCAATTTAGTACTTTTCCCTATAAATCTGATGCTTAGTTCGGGTATTTGGCAATGACCAGCACTTATTTTTGGGAACGAGCCATAGCGTATCAGTACACGGACAAAATGATTTCCTTCTCACAGTTTTTGAATAATTTTATCCGAATACTGCCACACTATGCCTAAAATGAGTCAAATGACTCACTTTCTTTTCTGCGTAGTATGCTTATATATAATAGTGCCAAGGGTTGCTATATGTATCATTTTTTTTCAATGCTTTTCCTTATAGTCAACAACTTTATTACGTGAATAGCCGGCTTTAAATAGTAATTGCAATAAAAGTTTATGATTCAAATACATAAAATGTATATTGATGGTCTGATTAATATCCAAAAAAAAAGATTGAATACTATTTAAGGGGGGGGGCTACAGTGGTCAACAGCCCAATTTTCAAAATCAATTTTCCACACTTTCCTAAAACCCTACCCATATGGATGATATACTATCACGAAGCCCATGACCTGTAGTTTTGAAAAACGGTTGTCGTTTGAGTCTGGTTGCTATGGTAACCAGTCTAGGCCTCTGATTGGTCAAACACGGTAACAAACGTAACTCAAAAACCAATAATTGCAACACTTGGAAGGGTGGTACATAAGAACAATGCGCTCAAAAGCATGAAGCCAGAGGCCGACCAATCAGGACATTTTCAAGCAAAATTCAAATTTTGAAATAGATATGGAAAATCTGGCTTCATGATTTTGTAGCCCTATGCTAGCTTAACATCTCTGGAAAATGTCATGGCTGTACCATTTTTTGTTTTTGAGGTACGCTTTTTTCCAGTTTTGCAACTTTGCGCATTTTGCTATCATGAGATATTAACAAAAACGTGTGTAAAATTTTTAAAAATGCTAAAAATTATAAAAGTTAGTACTTTAGTTGACGTAAGTTAGTGTATTATTAAAGATAATTAATTTACAGACATCTTAAGGGGCCTGTTAAGGCTTTTTTCATCAATGTTTTTTGCTCTGTAACTCAGCAACGGATCATTAGATTCAAATAAAAGTATACATTTCTAGAAGCGGATTTGCATAATGAACATGATGGTCAGGTCATTTTTGGACCAAAATGCGTAATTTTGGACCTAGGGTCCAAAAATCATGTTTTGGGCCTAACATTTTACGGGAAAGCTAACTAAATTTTGCTTCGGTAAAAATGTTTACCAATTTAATTTTTAAGATCTAGAAAGCATAATCTGGGATCGCTTTTCTCAAATTTTTGATTTTTTTCTTAGTTTTTGAGATATCCAAAAAATGTCAAAAATCCCACTCCTGACACCATTTTTGGCAAAATATGCCACATGTTGACCTATTTTTGGCAATATTTCAAAAAATAAGATAAAAATCATTATAAAAAATAGATTCTAAAAAGTAAAATGGTTTAACATTTTACCAAAGCAAAATTTAGATAGCTTTCCCGTAAAATTTTGGGCCAAAAACATGATTTTTTGACCTTTTTTTGACCTTAGAGCAATAATTTCACATTTTGGTCCAAAAAAAAGCTGACCATCATGTTCAGTATGCAAATCCACTTCTAGAAATGTATACTTTGATTTGGATTTAATTATCCGTCGCTGAGTTACAGTCCCTAACCCATTTCTGAAAATGAAGGGTTGACAGGGCCGTTAAGCCCATGTTGGTTAAAATCACTTGTAAAATAGCGGTTTTATAGAATTTTAAAAATTAGTAGTGTTAAATATAGCAGGTTGAGGTAAAATTAAAAAAAATACATAAAAATGCAATCAGCCATTAATTTTCGAATGATGTGCAATGTATTTTCTTGATGAAATAATCAACCTATTTCAATAACCATGTTACAAAAAATAATTTAAATAGAAATTACTTAAAATAACAGGCTGGGCGTTTTTGCTACACAAATGTATTAAAAAATCATCCGACTATTTGTGACTACCTACCGTACTTCAAATGATCATAACTTTGGAACAATAAGTCCGTTTGAACTTAAATTAAAAAGCATCTGAAAGCAGAGATTATGTAGTTTAATGTTATGCATTTATGCAGTTTTGATGTTGGGATCAAATTTTGAAATCTGTGACCACTGTAGCCCCCCCCCCCCTTAATCAAACGGAAGGTACAGCTAAGAGCTAATGCATTAAGTTTACAACGTTACCTCTTAATGAAATACTAGTCAATTGAGTTTTTTGGTTACAATAATTACCAATAGAATTGCTACCGTAATTCTAACATATCCTCTATAGTTAAATACCAGTAGCTACAAGCCATATCAATATGTCAGTATCATTCTATCAAAAAGCTACGTTTATACACGTATTTTAACCTACTTTTGCATAATGTGTATCCTAAATATATAAATGAATTATCTATATCATATGAAATATTAAAACAAGAACAAAATATTGAGTGTGTTTTTTATAATTTTATCTTGCTGCATTTTTAATCCTGATTTAATCATGAAAATATGAACAATTGTGAAATTGACGGTTTTTACCGTAACTTTTGAAACTAATCATTAAATTAGACCATTTTAAGGCTTTAAGTAGTCAAAAATAGCCTTTTAAATCTTGTGAATTTAATCGTTTTATATTCTTCATACTGTATAGGGCGTTTCCAAAGTAACGTTTGTTACCGAAAAAGTGAGAAATTCAACTTTTAAATGGCTTCAGCTCCTAGCATAGACATTCTATCCACGAGTTCGTTGTTGATAATAGTGCCCACTGGTAGGAACAAGATATGTACTTTATTTCAAAATACAATCAATTGCCAAAATCCTGAATAAACGTCATGTAATGTTCAGTAATGTTTTTGACATCGCATGCATATGTTTTTTGTTCTAAATGACTTAAAAGTAAAACTTATCTGACATGTAAGCGACTTTTGTATTGCGCTTTTCACAGATGATGGTCACATATTTACAGATAATTTAATAAAGATGAGGGGAATTCTATTGTCAGGATTTCTTTTGATACAATATTTTGATTGGTAAAGTTTGGTTACGCTTGTGACATTTTGGTGTAAATTTTTGGTAACGTTTGTGACATTTTTAGTTAAAACATGCGCTCATTCATGCAATGATTGAAAAAGGTCACAATTTCTTTTTTTGGAAATACTTACCAAGGTCATGTACCAAGTAATAAACGTATGAGCGAAAAACCTGTTTTTATATGGTCAAAAAAAAAAGCAGATTTTTTGCTTGAAGTCAAAAAGTTTCATTTCCGTGGAATGAGCCTAAATTAACTGTATACTTTTTTTCATTACAACATGTAGTTATCTACAGGTTAACGAATCAAACAAGTAGAAATGTGCGTATCAGATCTAACAAAATTCGGAAATAAGCTCTTTAAATACAATATTTGAGTTATGAAACACACCAGAAAGTGTAATTAATTCAAATTTTCTCACAAACGATATTTATATAAATCATCTACTTATTTCACGGTGTTTACATGTACCAAAAGAGTCCTGCATCGGTCAAATTAATCATATACTAACACCTTGGACGTGGGTGTTATTTTTAATAAATTTCTTATAGTTCGTGTATAGCAAACTAGTCCGTGTTGATGAGATTGATTAAAGATATAAATCTTTTTGTTATTTCCAATAGTCGTTAAACGTGTATTAGCATGTTTCATCACGTTTACATTATCCATCCCAAACCATTATATGGAAAAAATAACTAAAGTCAATGACATTGAAGATTGGTCGCTAAAGGCTCTGTCAGACATCACCGTATAGAGCAAAACATACGAATAACGTACATAGGTTTTACATATTGAACGTGTGCTAAACGGACCAACACTGTATGAATAACGAATGGGAATGGATAACGTACTGAACGTAATTGTAACGAACATATGACGAACAACAATGCATAAAACAGAACAATTGTGGGATAAAGTACGTTAGGCACACCTTTTGCTCTATACGGTGATGTGTGACAGAACCTTAACTTAGAGTTGAGGACACGTTCTCTACTTGAAATATCCTTTTTCAAAGAGCATTTCATAAAACTTTGGAGTTATTTTATAGTTCAGTCGATTTATTTGTTGGTCAAAATCATTAATCTTGCAACTATCCTTCTTCCTCTTTTACCTAATTCATCCTTCGTGTATCTTAGCAGTGCTAACCTAGGTCTTATAGGTATTGTGAAAATAGCGTGAAAGCATTGCTCTCGCTCTTCTCTGCAGTCGTTTATTTCCTTTTTATCAGTTTATTTTTATTCACAAAATATTTTGTTGAAAAATAAATTTAAAATTATCCATCTTCATCTGTTTTAAACAATTTTTTCTCCTCAACCGTTTTCTTTCTTTCTTTCTTTTTTTTTTGGGGGGGATTTTCTAAACATTGTAATTTCTCTTCATTCAATATACTTAAAAACTCTTTTTTTTTCTGATTGTCAGTCTAATGACGTTGCATCGCACTTTACTATATGGTGCATGGATTTTATGTGCTACAGAATTGTTTGAACTAGAGCTACTGCTCTAATGGATCTTCATTGTTTTAGTAGTTTTGCTAATGTAAAGGAAAGACGTATAGGTAACAACAATTTAATAATGAACTTACTGAATGTGGAGAGTTAGATATATAGTACTATCCTATTTGGAATTTGCCCAAGTCTTTAAGAGGTAGTGGTCACTGTTCATATTGCCAATTTCAAGTCATTAATCAATGTTTGTGATATAATTTGCTTGTAAAAGACATTAAAACAATCTTGATGTTAATTGTCTTTCGCATGTTTAGAGACTGTTTAAATTATTAGACTCATAGAATGTATTGTATTTGTTCAATTTACGCTATAATTACAAGCCATTTTACATTTGTCCTAGAGATAATTTTAATGTAATATTAAAATATTCTTTTATACATAATTATTTACCTATAAAAGCTAGTGTATAACTTTAAATAAACAATTTTTTGTAAATAGCGTTTTGTTTGTTGTATACATTCGATTGTTACAAAAGATAGAAAGGTACAAGTCCCAATTGTTTAAAGTCTAATCAGCAGAAAGAAAATCATCCAATAATATGCAAAGCACGCTTGTACTGTAAAACCAATTTGATGATTGGAAAGATGTTGAATTCCTGTGGCGTCTCTAATAAAACTAAACTGTAGGAACATTTTCATTTTGAAATCCATTAAACTAAATAGAAAGAAGCTAGAATTGTGTTATTTGACTCAGCACGAAATTTACGAAAAGAGGAGAAATTTGTAAAAATCAAATCCCGAGCAATGAACTTGATTTACGTAATATTTCTTTTATACGTTAAGAAACCTCATATTAGAAATCCACACTCATGTTTAAATCCTAGTCTAACAGTTAAAACCTCTCGTCTCACTCATCTTTCTTTGGTAACACATCTGACGCATTTATTTTTGGTAACACATATAACCCGATGGTATAATATAGGTCAAAATGTTAAATTTAACCATAATAGTTCCGAGTAAAATTATTTCGGTTACAAATTTGGAAATTGACAATTTAAATAGGTTTTGTAAGTATCAGCCTTATAGCATGTGGTCTTTTGAATTTCATGGGTTCGGAAGAAACTTTATCCCTAATGTCGGTAGCCTACTCTTCATAAGAAAACATTCTGTAAATCGAATAAAGTTCATTGAGGTGTCATTTTAATCCTTGTAGCAAGGTCTTTGCAAATATATAAAAGAGTGAAAACGACAAAAGGCTGCATTTACGATGGTTTGGGATGGACAGCCACAATTAACATATTAGAGTGATTATAACGATGAACAGAGAATTTAACACTGCGGTTTTTGAGCCAGGGCTTGAACCCACTGCCATTGTAGTTCACAGAAGATAGCACCATATTAGACCTTTTAATAGTTCTCACTAGCACTCTGGTTCAAATTTTATTTGCTGGTTATCTGCCATCTGTTGGTCACCTAAAGATCTTTTCGAAACTATCTGACTCATATAATATCTACATAAATAAACATAGTACAACATTTACCTCTGCTGACTCGTGCAAACTCGACCGGAGCTCTTTTTCTATATGTGGCATTAGCATTAAAGAATTTATCATCATCTTTTGCCAAATGGTATATTTGAGTAAGAATAATTATATCATATTTTGCATCTGGTCATTTAAAACGTTGTCTAATGGTCCTAAATGACCACCTTAGCTCTAGGATTTTACATTTACCGTCAGGATTTCCATCTGCAGTCGACTTGCAACTGCTACACACTTTTGATCGTTTTCAGGAATCTGATTCTGATTGATAAGAAAGTGATTGATAGGCTGTATGAGAAAAGTACAAAAATCACCTATCAAGCAATAAACTACAACTAAAACAAACAAGAATAAAACAACTGAACACATTATTAAAACCTGAACACATGATTAGAAGTCAATCTAAAATTGGCTTTGTTCTCTGTGTATTTCTGGTCAAGATTGAAATGAACGTTAAATGTCACATTAGTTAATGTATTTTAACTGTATTTGTAAAGCAATGTGTGGCTTTTAAACAAACATAATGGTTATATCTGAAGGCAAACACCTGCTCAATTTCTGTCTATACGGTTAACAGCCCAAAACAAATAACTCTATCTATTTCTGTATGTATGTATTTATACAAAATGGTCAATCCAATGTCCAATAACACCTGTGAGGATACTTTAAACAAAATCAATCGAATATCTGTTTCTTTTTTGAGATTTCTTGCCTCTAGGACATAAAACATATTCAAACAACAACCGAGACCTAAATGTAGCGGTTTGAAATAAGTGAACAAAAGTACACTTCAGTTTATCGTAGATTACGATAATGTACAACATTTAGGTCACTGAGACTCAGATCTCCAATTTCTGTTCGCACCCCGGAGTTGGAGAGTTTATTAATATTGCTCGGTGATTATTTTGATGTCAAAATCTGAAGAATTACATGAGATCATCAGATTTAAAGTCTTTTAAGTCATTTAAATGAACAATGAATAAGCATGTGACAGCGAATTAATTAGAAATTACATGTTCAACTCGTCAGTTTAGGAATAAAAGTAGCCTTTAAATATAATCAAAATAGTTGCAGAAATTTAACCAATCACAACAATAATAATGGGCATATTAGAATTAATTTTGGCAAACGTTATTTTTGAAAAGTTTGTACCAATTTTGCTGTTTGTATCATTAAATGCACAATGAGAGTTATTTGCTTAGCTAGACACTAGATCTTGAGGATATAAATCTAAAATAAACCATATCGGCTTATCAAGAATAAGGAGACCAAAAGTATGCACATAAAATTATGTGATTACTCACCCCGAAAAGGAGGACTTTTGCGACAGAATACTTTTCCAGAAACTGATGAAAATAGGCAGCGAAAAATAAAGAAAATAATAAGAATTTCCAGCAGATTTTCTTTTGTAAAATTTGATCGTCTTGATCAATTTCAACAAGTAAGGTGCCGTTTTAAAGCTTAGAAAGTTTTCTAACAGATGAAATGATAAAATCAAAATTGATATCATCTGCCAAGTCCCCTCTTTTGGGGTCGAATGTGTCGATACCAAAAAAAAATTCCGTGCGTTGAATTTTCACAAACATGTCAAATAATCGGGGGAGGGAAACGCTCTATACATTCAATGTTTAGGTTTTGAAACATGAAAATGGTACTAGTAATTGCACTGTCAAAAATATAATGCCTTACTTTTTGAAATATTGCCCAGATCAATGTTGGACCTATTTTTGGCAATATTTCCAAAAGTAAGTCAAAAATCAAAAATTTGAGAAATTCTAGATTCTAAAAAGCATTCGAGGTCCAACTTTTATTTTTTCAAAATTTAGTTAGGTTGTTTGTAAGTATAGTGGTCCAAGTACAAGGGTTTTTGGACCCTTGGTCCAAAATCATACATTTTGGTCCAAAATTGACCTAACCATCATCTTCTACATGAAAATCCACATCTAGAAATGAATACTTTTATATGGATTTACTTATCGGTTGCTGAGTTACAAAGCGTAAAATATTTCAGAAAATTAGGGGTTAACTGTGCCCTTAAAGCAAAAAGCCTGAGAATACATGGAAATAGGGGGGAAAACCACGATTTGTCCTTTTGCCTTTAAGAAGCATTTGTAAAACAATGTTTTTGACATTAATCAAATTGGCCATGATTAGGAAAATAAAGTTGCGTAACCAGCGAGAGGGCAGGAAGTGCGGGAGCCCCAAAGTTTGAGTACAATGAATGTCAGTTTCTTGTATCTATAGCCGGTGGCCATAACACGATTGCATAAGTGAATTTTTATTTCTTACGGTGAAAACATAGTCGGCCTCCAAACAGAATTTTCGCTACCAAAGATTTGGCCGTGACGTCAAAATGACGAGTGACTCCAAATAAAATAACATAAACACCGAGTTGTGTTAAGAACTTGGGTGAGCATTTATGGATTTTAACCCTAAAGCTCCCAAAGGTTACAAAGAGCTACAAGAGCATATCACCAAAATTGCCTTGGTATAGGTGGACACGGGATTGGGATGCGAGAGGTCCCTGGTTCGAGCCCCGGTGGAAACCATCAATTTTTGACATCTTGAAACCACCTTATTTCCGAGGAGATAGGGTGAGAACGAAAAGGGGGTAGGTAGGAGGTTAGGGTTAGATATCAAGTACTTCAGGTATATTCAACACAAAAACATCAGACACCTTTATCTTAGTAACAAATGAAACCCCTGTCATAAGCACTCATTGTAAATACCCTTATACTTGCGTCATCAAAGATTCCCTAGTGTAAACCGGGATAATCGGCTTTTACAGATATTTTATTGTTTAGATAGAGGCAAATTTACTGTATGTTGTTATAGTGTAATAACTTTGTATCATTATTTTGAGTTTGATTTCTCTCAAGAATAAACCACAGAGGATCACTTTGACAGGCTGTTATTTCGATTACGTTACTGATGATCAGGCGTCCCACGTTGTGACGCTTCAGACTTCAATTATTAAAACAAAAATGGAAAATAAACTATGTGTTTTGCTAAAGTTCAAGACTGATCGGTGTAATAAGTGCAGAAATGAAATTTAGAGGTGCGATATTTGAAAAAAAAGTTATTTGTTATCAGAAAGCATCAACAGCATCGTCAAAAAGGTCAATCATTTTTCTTTTTGTGATATTATATACCTTTGTGTTAATTTGATACACAACGTGAATGCCAATATTGAAGTTGTGTGTCAATTGTAAGAACATGTTTAATTTTTTAATTTTAATTAATAGTAAAAAAAATCTTTCTATCTCAACTGTATTCATTATTTAATACCATGGGTCTATCGCAAAGCTGTCAGATCAGAGCACGTGTGTGACACCAATGTTATATTTTGTATTTTCCGCTGCATCATTATGTTCAATTCCCCATTGCAAAAATTGAATAATTTAGTTTTCAGCTATTTTATAATTTAGAGGTATGCTTAAAATTGCACCCAATGCTGTCATTTTATGAACAGTTTTAAAATTTCATTTAAAGAAAACCCTAAAGGGATCAAGAGCTCTAGTGTTTGATCATTTTTATAGGGCTACTATAGATTAAAATGTTCTGTTTTCAAGAGTAATTCGTAAATTGATTTGCCTTTATAATCGGATAACCCTAAAGGGATCAAGAGCTCTAGTGTTTCATTATTTTTATAGGGCTACTATAGATTAAAATGTTCTGTTTTCAAGAGTAATTCGTAAATTGATTTGCCTTTATAATCGGATATTGCATAAAACTTGTACATATATGAAGTAAATAGATTCAACAGATTAAGCACCAAACATCAAGATTCATATGAAAAGGGAGGTTAGCTAGAACATATTTATAACTTGACGGGAAAAGGTAATTCAACTTGATATTGCAAAAACATAAAAGAATATAGGCCTAATTAAGGGTGCTATTTACGTAGGCCTTAAAATACGATTTTGCCTAAAACTTGATTAAATTGCAGCAAATTGCATGACAAATCAGTGCTCTACCTTAAAAGATTAAAATACTACCAAATGTTTACCCACGACTACTAATTTGGAGTCAACTGTTTTGCTAGGCCACACGAGGCACGAGGCCTCCCAAAATTTGGTCTGGTAAATCAGTTGAAATAGACAAAAGCTAAATTTCAAGTATTAAACAAATGGATGTTTCTTGGCGGTTTAACCTGAATAAACAATTATAGTAAACCGTCCAGAACTTCCCGGAACCGACAGACAATCACCGGAGAACATTAATTTCGATAAAACAAGGTATAAGCATTCTACACTCTTAAAAAGAAAGGATCAAATTGATCCGATAAAGTATCAAATATGAGCTTACCCTTTTCCGGATCAATTTTGATCCAAATTCTCCTCAAATTTGATCCTTTTCGGATCAAAAAAGAGTGTGTTTGATCCGAAAATTTTAGGAGAATTTTGATCAAAATTGATCCGGAAAAAGGGTAAGCTCATATTTGATACTTTATCGGATCAATTAGATCCTTTCTTTTTAAGAGTGTAGGGAAATAAAATTTATGTAAATTCGCAATTCAGAAATACTGTCTATGCAAACAAAATGTCATTAAACGATTAAATTGTAATATAATTTATACATATAACGTACCTTAAATCAAATACGTAGAGAGTATACTTCAAAATGTTGTAACAAAACTGTGTCGATTCGGGAAACATGAGACCAGGATGTGAACAAGAATAAGAAGACACGGATATATTCTTATGTATGTATCTAAAGTAGAACAACAGAGTGTCAATCATGATATGATATATTATATAAAGCAACAGAAAAGAAAAACATTTGAAAAGGGGCTAACCTTAATATCCCTTTCCATTATTATGGTTTTATCTTAACTCACTGATTAAAATATATAACATAAAGTACATATTAACACAGATCTGAACCAAAATTCAAATGCATTTTTTAATAATTCATGAATCTTAGAAAACCAAGGAGGACGGTAAATAAAGTTCAAAACATATTTATGGAATATCCATATTTACAACGCAGCTCTGTAGCGAATACAAGTACTAACTACGGTATTTGTAAATCCATTTCCAGTTGTAACTAATGAGACTTTCAATTAATAATAAAAAGTTTTATATTTATAACATTGATAAAACAAATACATATACATGTGCATGTCATCGACTTATAACATATCCAAAACAATTTACACGAAGTTAAAAGAGTTAAACGCTCGTAATGTAGCACTCATTTTTGGTTTAGCACTCATATTTTGTTAGATTACATTTTTCTACTTTTATTTGCTATTTCAAACAAGGGTAATTTGCTTTTCATGTATTTTATTGGTTACACACGGGAACATTACTGTTTGTTGTCACAGTGCATGTAATTGCATTTTAACTACATGTCTAGTTCGATTTCTCACAAGAATAAACCACAAAGGATCTAATCTGTCATATTCCATACACTAAATAGCAAACAGTATTTGCAGTTAAGTGTAACAAATTAAGGTATAACATTTTGAGAGTCAATAGTTTAAAAGCTAATTCGAAATAAAACCCGCGTTTTTTGGTAAGATATTAAGCATCACCTTCGTCGACACAATATCAGATGTTTAATATGTTTTGTAATACTGCTTATTGTATTATGAAATATACATTTGCTTTTGCGTCGACAGATTTTGCCTTTTACGGTCATTTTATTGTTTAGATAGATGCACATTACTGTATGATGTTATATTGTAATAAGTTTGTATCTCACAATGCACAAGAATAAGCCACAGAGGATTACTGTGATAGGCTGTCATTTTCGATTAACGTACCTCTGCTAGGTGTTTGCAAAATTTTATTATCACAGCATTATTATTTTGTGAGTTATTAACAATAGATACCTACGTCAGAAACGTATTTTTTTTCAAAATTCAACAAAGTCGTAAGCATGTTCCTTTGATGTCATTTGAACCCTCATCCAATCCCCATTTGAACTCAGTCAGGCCCAACGTTATGTTGATTTATAATAGGATATGATCTCTTCTTTTCATAGATACCAAAAGCATGAAATTTTGATAAGCTGTTACGAAATTATGCCGTAATAAATTACGTCAGGTTCGCCAATTTTGTCGGAATCTGATTTTGAGCAAAAATGACAACCAATTCAAAATATTGGTATTGTAAAGTTATGCTAATAAGTAAAGAAAATTATGATTTAAACATGTCCTGTAAGTTTAAACATTATATAATACGGTTCTTTTCTTTTCAAAATCTAAACAAGTTTACAGTTTAGACAATATTAATGTTACCTATGGAATTGTAATAAGCCCATTACCTAATTCTTTAACTTTACCAAAGATATCAGAAGTTGTCAGAGGTCGCCGACTGAACTTTGCAGCGCATTGTGCAAGGCGTGGTAATGAACCTGTGTCCGGATTGGTGTTCCGCGATCCACCTCAAGGAACACGTGCCCAAGGAAGACCAAGGCTCACCTATCTAAAGCTGCTATGTCAAGATGCTGGCATTGGACAACAGAGGCTACAAAAACGGATGTTGGACCGGGTGCAGTGGCGCAAATTCTGTGGTCGACCAAAGTAAGTAAGTAAGTTTATTGTATTAGATTGATGTTGCAATACACATATTGATGAATGCAAATCAAAGTTGTGCTTCAATAACGAGAACATTTTGTCGTAATCAATGTATATATATAAAATCCATTAAACTTTATTCTGAACTGTATTCATCATTTTAATACACATGGGTTTAGATCTCAAAGCTGTCAGATAAGAGCACATGTGTGTGACACCGATTTAATAACATATTATCTGTTGCATCCTTATATTCAATTCCCTATAGCAAACGTGAATAATTTGCTCAATTATTTTGTGATTTTGATTTTGAGATATGCTTAAAACTGCACGAAATGCTGTCGCTTGTATCAAATAATTTCAATTTCATTTATAGAAAACTACAAAGTACCACGAACTTGCGTCGTTGATGATTTTTAAGGCCTATTATAGATTAAACTGTTGTTGTATTTGTATATGTTACGGATATGTTTTTGCTCTAAATGACTTAAAAGTAAAACTTCTCTGACATGTTAGCGAATTTTGTATTGCGCTTTTCACAGATGATCGGTAACATATTTACAAATAATTTCATAAAGGTGTAGGGAATTCTATCGTCAGGATTTCTTTTAATGCAATATTTTGATTGGTAACATTTGGTTACATTTGTGACATTTTGGTTTAACATTTTTGTAACGTTTATGACATTTTTGAGTTAAAAACATGTGTTCATTCATGCACGGATTAAAAACGTCATACTTTTTTTTGGGAAATACTTACCAAACTCACGAACCAACGTATGAGCAAAAAACCTGCTTTTATATGGTCAATTAAAAAAGCCGATTTTTGCTTGAAGTCAAAAAAGTTTCATTTCCGTTGAATGAGTCTATATTAACTGTATACTTTTTCCATTACAACCTGTAGTTGTATACAGTTAACGAATTAAACAAGTAGTAGAAATGTGCGTATCAGATCTAACACAATTCGGAAATAAGCTCTTTAATACAACGTTTCAGCTGATCATGTAAGTTATGAAACACACCAGAAATTGTAATTAATTCAAATTTTCTCACAAACGATATTCATATAAATCGTCTACTTATACATATATCATGGTGTTTACATGTACCAAAAGAGTTAGTCGGTTAAATTAATCATATACTAATACCTTGGGCGTGGGTGTTATTCTTAATACATTTCTTATAGTTCGTGTATAGCAAACTAGTCCGTGTTGATGAAATTGATTAAAGATATAAATCTTTTTGTTATTTGCCATAGTCGTTGAACGTGTATTAGCATGTTTAATCACGTTTACATCATCCATCCAAAACCATTATATGGACACACTAACAACAGTCTATGACATTGAAGGCTGGTCGCTAAAGGCTCTGTCAGACATCACATAGAGCAAAACATAAAGCAAAACATACGAATAACGTGAACAAGTTTCACATATTGAACGTGTGCTAAACAGACCACCACTGTATGAATAACGAATTAAACGAGTACAAAACGGACAGACGGTGTGAATAACGTATTGAACGTACTCGTAACGAACATATGACGAACAACAATGTATAAAACTGAACAATAGTGGCGTAAAGTACGTTAGGCACACGTTTTGCTCTATACGGTGATGTGTGACAGAACCTTAACTTAGAGTTGATCAATAAGGACACGTTCTCTGCTTGAAATATCCTTTTTCAAAGAGCATTTCATAAAACTAATTTAAAGTTATTATATTTATTTGTTGGTCAAAATCATTAATCTTGCAACTATCCTTCTTCCTCATTTACCTCATCCATCCATCCTTCATGTATCTTAGCAGTGCTAACGTAGTTGTTATAGGTATTATCAAAAAAGAGTAAAAGCATTGCTCTCGCTCTTCTCTGCAGTCGTTTATTTCCTTTTTTTGTTGACTTTCAATATACTTTAAAATAATCCAAACATCTTCATCTGTTTTATACAAATTTTTCTCCTCAACCGTTTTCTTTCTTTCTTTCTTTTTCTTTTTCTTTATTTTTTCGGGGGGGGGGTGTAATTTTCTAAACATTGTAATTTCTCTTCATTCAAATTACTTAAAAACTCTGATTTTTCTGATTGTCAGTCTAATGACGTTGCATCGCACTTAACTATATGGTGCATGATTGCACCATTTTTTTACTTCCATGGATTTTATGTGTTACGAGTTGTTTGAACTAGAACTACTGCTCTAATGGATCTTCATTGTTTTACTAAGTATAATTATTTTTGTTAATGTAAAGGAAAGACCTATAATAGGTAACAACAATTCAAATAATGAACTTACTGAATGTGGAGAGTTAGATATATAGTACTATCCTATTTGGAATTTGTCATAGTCTTTAAGAGGTAGTGGTCACTGGTTATTTTGTCAATTTCAAGTCATTTATCAATGTTTGTGATAAAATGTGCTTGTAAAAGAATTTAAAACAATTTTGATGTTAATTTTCTTTCGCATGTTTAGAGACTGTTAAAATTATTTGACCCACAGAATGTCTTTTATTTGTTCAATTACAAGCCTACTTACGTTTTTCCTTAAGGTTAATGCTAATAATATTAAAATATTCTATTATACATATTAATTATTTACCTATAAAAGCTAGTGTATAAGTTAACATAAACTATTTGTTGTATATAGTTATATCTAATGTTTAGCTTTTGGTTGTTGTATACATTCATTTGTTACAAAAGATAGAAAGATACAAGTCAAATTTTTGTTTAAAGTCTAATCAGCAGAAAGAAAATCATCCAATAATATGCAAAGCACGCTCGTACTGTAAAACCAATTTGATGATTGGAACGATGTTGAATTCCTGTGGCGTCTCTAATAAAACTAAATTGTAGGAACATTTTCATTTTGAAATCCATTAAACTAAATAAAACCTAGAATTTTGTTATTTACTCAGCACGAATTTTACAGAAAGAGGAGAAATGTGTTAAAATCAAATCCCGAGCAATGTACTTGATTTACGTAATATTTCGTTTATATGTTAAGGTTCCTTATATAAGAAATCCACACTCATGTTTAAATCCTAGTCTAACGTTTAAAGCCTCTCGTCTCACTCATCTTTTTTTTTGGTAACACATCTTACGCATTTATTTTTGGTAACACATATAACCCGATGGTATAATAACGGTCAAAATTTTAACTTTAACCATAATAGTTCCGAGTAAAATTATTTCGGTTACAAATTTGGAAATCGACAATTTAAATAGGTTCTGTAAGTATCAGCCTAATATCATGTGGTCTTTTGAATCTCATGGGTTCAGAAGAAACTATATCCCTAATGTCGGTAGCCTACTCTTCATAAGAAAAAAAGAAACATTCTGTAAATCGAATGAAGTTCATTGAGGTGTCATTTTAATCTTTGTACAGAGTGTCCACGAATGATTTATACCCGGTTATTGGATTTTTTTATGGTCCAGTGGGTAAGGTTTTGGTCAAATCTGGTTTAATTTTTAAGTTTAGCATGTCTTTATGTTTCTGAAGAATTTTGAATTTTCCAAATCGCAAGTTATAGAGATTTTTCTAAACAGTGTATATTTTGCGAATTGTAAAATTGTAATCAGAGAAATTGTTAAACTTTTAGGAAAAAATGACTATACTGAAAAACCTCTTTTACTTTTCTAAAGTCAAAACGTAAAATGCAATTTATTTTATTGATTGACTGTTTTGGATATAAAGGGTGTCCTTGAGAAGGAAATAACAATTTGTGTTACGGTTGAACAGCTTTACCGTTAGGTGTTACGCGCTTAAGGGAAACCCACCTAGAAACTTCACATTTGACATATGGCAACCAGAAACTAGTGGTTTGGATGAGTATCATGGGTAGCAACTCAATATTAGGACCAGTATTTGTCAACGGAAACGTCAACGTGCGGAAATATATTGACATAATCAACAGAACTGTGGTTCCTCAACTTGTCCGCCAATATGGTGTACTGCTCCATATATCGCTATTTTGTGTAGGAAGATATTCAGAAGTCTCCAAGGTAATGCTTTAGATTATAGAAAATTACAAAACTAAAGAAAGAAGATTTGAAATTGGTCAAGTTGTATTCATTAAACTTTACAAACATTAGTAAGTGTGCATATTACAAGTATTTATTATACCTGCACGATTATTTGTACAGATCAAAACCACGTTTGCTTAGATTTTCAATTATGTCATCGCACAAAGCAATGAAGCGTGATATTTTGATGAAATCTATGCAAAATGTAGAAGCCTTACCAACTAATGTAGAAAAGCTGTTGGTTTTATGAAAAATTACGATTTAGTATTTTTCCCGATTTTATGAAACCGGCGAAAAATCATTAGTGGACACTCTGTAGCAAGGTCTTTACATATATAAATATATAAAAGAGTGAAAAATGACAAAAGGCTGCATTTACGACTGGTTTGGGATGGACGGCCACAATTAACATATTAGAGTGATTGCTCAAAATGATTCGGTATTCAATACAAGCTTCATAATGGTCATATTTTCAAACGGATAGGAAGTCAGTACCGCTTTCTCAGCATGTCCTCAGGAATCATCTAAAGCAACATTGAAAGTTTTCCTATATATAACCTTGAAATATAATTTGGATGTTCTTAAAAATATAAAAGAGAGTTATCAGAAGGTTTAAGTTTGCACAGTTTGGGGTCAAAACTTCACAATATGGGACAAAGGTTAATACCGATAACGTCCACGAAAAAAATGCAAATATTGTAAACTCTAACCTTAATGGTTTAAACAGGAATGCACGGAGTTTACTCCGTCTAATAACTTAATCCTTACTTTTCACCGTTATTAACATCAATCAAAAAAACGCAATTATAACAACATGTATAATACGTTGTACTCAGCTCTTAACTCAAACGAATGCTGGTAAATCAAACGACGCTCGGACTAGTCCTTTAACAAAAACATATGTGATTTGCCTTCTTCATTTATGAAATATAATCCTTTTAATACGATAACATAAATGATGAATACATGATTCATAACGGAAAATGTAATACATACATATCTAACATTTCATTTGTTACATATTCGTATTAGGTAAGACTGGGGCAAGTTGTGCTGTAGGTTACAACGACCAATCCCTCAGGAATGAAACTTTTAGGTCATTTAAGGTCTATCGTAGCAATTGGTTTTACGATAATTATGTTTAAGATAAGTTTAATTAAAAACAATACTTATAACAATGGGTAAGAGAATGTCTAGAATGTTTGAAAAGTATCAAAATATGGCATAACTGTGTCCACTCTTCCTATTAATAAATAAAATGCAAGTGCCTTTGCTTAAAGAATGATTAACAGAGGGAAAATCATAATTCAGAAAGTAAAGCACATTTCAAACCTAATGTTGATTATTCGATTTCTGTAGCGTCATATTAAACATACTTTTAAGGAAAATTTGTATTTTTATGAATTTATGCAAACTCTGGATAATTTGTTACATGGAAAAAAATTTGAGTGCCTGAGCAAGATCTCTTTTGCCTCCTGCATATTTATTTTGCCACTGCTCGCCCACTAAATTGAAAGTGTATGGTTACGCAACAGGTGGAAAAAAAACAATAACGACAATCTTGCTCAATAATTTAACACTACGGTTTTCGAGCCAGGGCTTGAACCCAGCGCCATTGTAGTTCACAGAAGATAGGACGATATAAGACCTTTGAATAGTTCCCATTAGCACTCTGATTCAAATTTTATTCGGGTCATTTAAAAATTTGTCTAATGGTCCTTAAATGACACAATAGCTCTTGGATTTTACATTTACGGCCCGAATTTCCATCTGCAGCCGACTTGCAAATGTTACACACTTTTGATCGTTTTCGGGAATCTGATTCTGATTGATAAGAAAGTGATTGATAGACTGTATGAGAAAAGTGGAAAAATGACCTATCAAGCAATAAACTACAACTAAAACAAACCAAGTATAAAACAACCGAACACATTATTAAAACCTGAACACATGATTAAAAGTCAATCTAAAATTGACTTTGTTCTCTGTGTATTTCTGGTCAAGATTGAAATGACAGTTAAATGTCACATTAGTTAATGTATTTTAACTGTACTTTGTAAAGCTATGTGTGGCTTTTATTAAAACAAACATAATGGTTATATCTGAAGGCAAACACCTGCTCAATTTCTGTCTATACGGTAAATAGCCCAAAAAAATGACTCTATCTATTTCTGTATGTATGTATTTATACAAAATGGTCAATAAAATGTCCAATACCACCTGTGAGGATACTTTATACAAAATCAATTGAATATCTGTTACTTTTTTGAGATTTCTTGCCTCTAGGACATAAAACATATTCAAACAACAACTGAGACCTAAAAGTAGCGGTTTGAAATAAGTGAACAGAATTTTTTTGATTTTTACACTTCAGTTTATCGTCGATTACCCCTTAATGTCATCAGTCGAATTTAATGACCCTAATGTACAACATTTAAGTCACTGAGACTCAGATCTCCAATTTCTGTTCGCACCCCGGAGTTGGAGAGTTTATTAATATTCTCGGTGATTATTTCGATGTCAAAATCTGAAGAATTACATGAGATCCTCAGATATAAAGTCTTTTAAGTCATTTAAATGAACAATGAATAAGCCTATGACAGCGAATTAATTAGAAATTACATGTTGAACTCGTCAGTTTAGGAATAAAAATAGTTGCAGAAATTTAACCAATCACAGCAATAATGACGGGCATATAAGAATTATTTTTGGCTAACGTTATTTTTGAGTAAAGGGAAAAGTTTGTAACAATTTCGGTGTTTTGTATCATTAAGTGCACAAATGTTGCTTTAAATAAGAGTTATTTGCTTAGCTAGACACCGTAACTTGAGAATATCTAAAATAAACCCTGTCGGCTTATCAAGGAGGCCAAACGAAAACATAAATTTGATCGAGAATGTGCAGATACATAGGCAGCGGACCCGGGGGGGACGGGGGGGACACGTCCCCCCTAAATTTCGAGAGGGGGGGACGGACCCCCTCAAAAAATAAAGAAGAAAGAAAGAAAAGGAGAGTAAATTGAAAGTTTCCTTTTGCTTTGATAACTTAAATGTTAAAAATCAAAAAAAATTGCGCGCTTCGCGCGAATTGTTTTATATTATGTCAATTTTTAGTAAAAATTTGCCATTTTTGCGCAAATTTCACGATTTTTAAACAATTTTTAGCTGAAGTTAAGCCGATTTGACTTTTTTTTTCGCGCGCTACGCGCGCATTACGAAAAAAAATCATAATTTTCCTCCGATCATTTTTGCTCAAAAAAATAGCCGTCCCCCCCTAAAATATTTACCTTCCGCCGCCACTGTGCAGATACCAAAACGATTACCGCGCGCTGTTTTTAACAAACATGTCAACTAATTGGGGGAGGGAAACGCTCTTTAGATTCATTCTTTAAGTTCCGAAACATGAAAATGGTAATTGCACTGCCAAAAATACATAATGGGTTGTATTTCCAGATATAATTTAGCATAGAACGAGATTAAAAGTGAGAATGTGTGTAGTTTCCAAAATGCAATATATACAATTTTTACCATCCTTTTTAAGGATGCACCTTCCAGTCGTATGTCAAATGATCAGACTACCTGTCCATATTTATCTGCGCAGTCTGATAATCATCCAGCATTCAGAAAACTAAACTGTAAAATTGTCAGAACGCGTAAAATGTTTTTAAAACACGTGACGCGTGTTCTATAAGGTGGTTCGTAATTTTTTTAACCTCCGTTACCTAAAATATCTCTTATATCTGTCCTGTTCAGTGCCTATGACCTTGACTGTCTGCTTTCGTGAGAATCTTGTTTGTACTGTTTTTGCAATTTGTTCCACTTCATGAACCGAGACAAGGGGTAGTATCAACTTATATTTGATGATGTGTTAATTCCAAAGTAACCGGATGTCAAAAGATGTGGCAACAAGGTCTGCTGGAAACCAACAACTAGCATCGGAATTGTCACTTCAATCTAAGTGTTGAGAAAGACAACAGGATTTGTCGAAAAGTCGACCGTTGATTGAACATGATACATTAGGATATAGAACCTTTTAATATCATTTTTTTCAATTTTTCAAACATTTGCAAAAGTCAGTGTCGTAGCCAGAAGGGGGCAAAAAGGTGGGGGAATTGCCCTCTTTGAAAGATACATTGTTCCCTCTCTTGCCCCCCCCCCGAAAAAAAAAATCAAGAAAAATACAGGTCAAATTGAAATTACATAGTTTACACTCAATTGCTACATTTTTTTTGTTGTTTTCACAAAAGTTGGTTTAAATATCATAATAGTTTAGGCCTGAAATTGCAAAATTTGCTTTTAAAAAGTATATAATTTACTCCTTTTTTGAGAACCGAAACCAAAAATGGTAATTTTTACATAAAAAAACATGGGAAAAATAGGGTGTATCATTTTGTGTCTAGTCATCCGGCATTCTACCCCAACCCCCCCTCTTTAAAAAAAACTTTGCCACGCCTCGCTCCTGGATGGAATTGTCTGGCTACATGTTATAAGGCTTGAAATAACACTTTATTAAACTTCATCCGGATTGTAAAAGTCAAGTTGGAGTCATGGAGTAAAAGGTGAAACTGAGATAACGGTCAAAGATAAGTAAAGGTCAGTAACCCGTTATTTTCCGTGGATGGTTCTCGGAACATAATAAAACTCAGTATATTTCACGAAAATGTCCATTTATCATCTTGAAATGAAGCTGCTGGCAGTTTGAAGCAAGCATAAAGAAGACAATTTTTAAACTAATAATGTTTGCCAAATTACGACATTTGCATATTTTCACCTGAATCGCAAAATGAATTTGACAGCAAACTGGTAAACAGTGTGATATCAAACTAACGATATAGAGACAGAGTAATTACACCATGACAACATAGAGTAATGTGCCTATTTCTAACCGACAAAGTAGCTGAAACGTCAATTACCCGGGTTTGCACACATGGGAATCTAAAAAGACAAATATAATATAATATACAATGACTCCTAAATAACGGGTGCTTTACTTTGACAGTTTCGATCTAAATTATTAAAGAATTTGAAAAAAAAACCATTATGACTATTATGCTAACCCAAGTTACAGAAACAAACATGTTTCACTGTGTCTTAATAATCTTATCACAGACTTGAATGGTAATCTACAAAATATGAAATAGAATTGTAGGTTAGATAAATATTATAGCACTTAATCACTGAAAATATTAAAAACCTGAATACAAGAAATCATCATTTTTTGACTCATACAATCAACTACACGAATGTGCATACTTTCAACAAAAACAAGAATTTATAGCGTTCATGAAAGTTCATCTGTGTTGGTATAACATGATGGAAGATTTTAAACCTTTTTCACAACACAAAAGTTGAAAACATACCTCGGAATTTTCAAACGAGACCTTCGTTTTTAATCAGCGAGATGGGACTGACTCAGATCGTGACCTTTGGGTACTTGACCTGAGAAATGTCTCGTAGTCTACTACTGGTGTTGTTTATAGTATTCATTGTAAGGGCCTAGACAACCAGGGCTGCTGCAATGAGTCATACATTGGAGAAACTGAGCGTGCTCTAAAACTCGTTTTAACGAACAAAAAGAGTGAGCAACACCTCATCGGAAGTCTCAAATCATATTAACATTGAGTCTCCGGGACATAAAGTGGATCTCGACGGTGTTAAGATTCTCGACAGGGATCCCAGATACTATGAAAGGGGTGTTAAGGAGGCAGCCTTTTTTCAAGGTAACTGATGTCATATGGTATTACATTATTGAACTTGATTCATTTTAGAACAAGTAATACTAATACCTAAAAGAAAATGCACAGATATGACAAAATGGTATCAAATAACATTTTGAAAACGTGTCATTTTCATTATTTTTGTACACGATTAAACTGCTATCAAAGACGTTGTTTTTTATCTTCTAGTGTCTTCTTCCCTTCCCTCAAAGACATTTTTCTCAGTTTCCAAGCCCGTGGTCTACCTGAATCCTGCTAACACTGTCGCTGTATTTCATATATTTAGAACCATTAAAGGGAAAAAAGAGGAACATAATAGACAAAAGTTGAAGAGCTTCATTCAGGTGTTACATGCCCCTGAATATGTTATTTATTATTACCATAAGTCAAACATAATATTTAAATGGCC
>JXSR01S020752.1:0-14050 GCA_000969725.1 Ophiothrix spiculata
TCTTTATGTTTGTATTTTGTTAAAGGGGGTACATCACCTTCAGGCTCTTGCCTCTTGTTGTATCTCCTCCATCTTTTTGTTATTGTCACTTGTAACTTATATGTTTTTAATGATGGAAAATAAAATACTATGACTATGACTAAAAGTTGCTAAAGCTCTCTTGTCATATCTTCAAGTTTGACAGATGTATGGTACAATTAAAATGAAAACTTGTTTAGGGCGTAATTTTGTTCAAAACTTGTTAAGGGTACCTTTTTAAAAAAAAAAAAAAGGGTCGCGGAAACCTGTTTAGGGCATGATTTTGAGAAGGGACCAAAACCTGCTTAGGGTGAGTCTGAAATTTTTTTGAACGCGGTTGTGTACAGCTCCAAATCTGAGTGGCCCCCCTGGGAAATTATCTGACGTGGTAGCGATCTTTTTATTGCGCTTTATACAGATGATGGGTAACATATTTACAAATATTTCGTAAAAATATTAGGAAATTCTATCGTTAGAATTTCTTTTAATGCATTGTTTTGTGTGGTAACGTTTGTGACATTTTGGTGTTAATTTTTGGTAACGTTTGTGACATTTATGAAATAAAACATGTGCTCATTTATGCACGGATAGAAAAACTTTACAATTTCTGATTGGAAAATACTTCTCACGTACCAAGTAACAAATATATGACTGAAAAACGTGCTTATGTGGTCGAATAAAAAAGCAGATTTTTTGTTTGACGAACTCAAAAAAGTTTCATTTTCTATGGAATGAGCCATTACCTTTTCCCGTGATGAAATCCTCGAAGAATGCTTCCCATGTTGCCGGAGTAGGTAGTCCTGGATTCATCATGCAAAAATGATAGAACGACACGCAGACGTCCTTTGGGTTCCTCGCAACATAAACGATCCTAGACTTCTGCTTCAGAGCATCAGGCGGGAAGATATGACCAGGAAGATGGGTTTTTATAGTCCGAGGTGACGCCATCTTGTCCACGATCTCAGGTCCTGGTGGTGCCTAACAAAAGAGATGAATGAGAACATATATACAGCATTTAACGCCATACCATGCATTAAACCGCCCATATACATTTCATTTTTAATTTTTAATTTCAAAATGATTTTTATAGCGTTATTCAATTACACATTTTAAGGGAACACCTTTTTGACAAAACCGCTCATGACAAAGGCATGCTTTATATATTTGTTTTATCACCCACGAGAAGCGGCGAATTAGCGCAGAAGTAATTAAGAGATCTACATACAAGGAGATATAATGTCAAGGGGTAGTTCCATTCTTGAAGTGACGCGGATGTAAGACTCGTAAGACCCACCTTTTCAGCGTCGCTGTCACCCAAAGACTCCTATTTTTTGACAATTGCATGTGCTCTTACCCAAAGTCCCCATAAATGTTTATGTTTCTCTCACTGAGTGCCAAATTTGGCTTACCAAATGCCAAATTTCGATTACCGAATGCCCCAATCCTCATTTTTGACCTTAAAACCTTCAAATTGTTTTTATTTTAAAATGTCCCTCGCCGAATGCCAAAAATCATGCTCTCACCCTGCAATAACCCCTAATATTTTGAGCCTGTGCTCTCGCTGAATGTCCCAGCCTGTCGAAGCGCGGGCCTTACATCCGTATCCATTTCACATTTGCCTCCCCCCTCTCCGGTCACGCTGTAGCTGCAATCTAATTCCTCGGTTTTTATTTACTAATTTTTCTTTCTTTTTTTTCATTTAGATCAACCGATCTTGATTCGCTGCAGATGGATCGTCATCATAATTTCACCACATTTAGGTGTTTCGCATCCTGATTTTTTTCAAGAGCACATTATCTAATCGGGACTGAAATTGAATTGTAATCCTTTTGCAGCTCCCCATATCCTGGGTGGGACATACTATAATGGACAAATCTAGCTTCGGGTTCAAGTGCAGGAACTAAAGTACACAGAGAAAGCCAGCGTAAGCGAGTGCCAATTGACCCAGTGTAGCAGGAATGTAAGTCCACCGTTCTTATTGTCCGGGTTATAGGCTAACAACTCTCACGCAACATTAGTTTCACGCTTTACTCCGTTATGGTCTATGGAAGGCGGACTACCATTTCAGGGGAACTAAGATTCCTTTCACACCGGGATACATTGGTACAGAGGAAAAGTAGTTTGTCATGAAAAATAACAAAACTTTGTGTGAACCTTAAAGATTATGGGTCTTTTTGATGAAACGGCGATTTTGTTTTCTTATCGTCACCTGTCACAATTAACATATATTATTAAAGTCCATGCATTCAGTTAAAAGGAGCATGCCCGATTGCTTCAACTGTTTTCAAACTTTTTGAGGTTTACATACCAAAATGTTGCTAATATTTTTCTCATTATTCATGTGAAATTCCATGACTGTTTTTTGTTCGGTTTTGGCGATACATATGAAATAATATCTTATTATGGTAACCATACTTATTTTTACACAGTGACATATTATCATGCAGCTCTGAAATACAAAACCGCCAATACAATCAAAACGGTTTGACTGATTCTACCGAAATTTGAAACTTAGACCTCTTTTAGCGTTCATATTTCACATGACATTGAAAACTAAATTTGGAAAAAACAGACCAAGCTTCTTTAACACACACACACACACACACACCCCACACCCACACCCACACCCCCCCACACACACACACACCCCACCCGCACACCCCATACACACGCACCCCCACCCCAAACAACCGCATACACACCCCACACCCCCACAAACAACGCATATACCTACATTTGTTAAAGATGAATTTTCAATAAACGGGACCCTGGACGTTGTATGTGACGCATTGAGTTTCTTTAAATCACCCTCGTTCACTAAAGCAGACACTATTTCTTGCATCCAAGTCGTTCCTAAAACAAAAGGTAAAACAAAAAGCATTTGACTCTAATGAACACACACCACATGTTTGATTTGCTCCGGAAGAAGAATGTTAAACACTTAAGTGACCAAGGTATTTCCCACCCGTTGGTGCCTAAGGGGGGAGGGGGGTTCCTAGGGACCCCCCCCCCCACCCCCACCCCTTAAAAATCACCCTTCCGGTATGAGTTTTACGTTGAAAGTCTCTGGTCAGTGATAAAGCATGTAAATAGGACCAAAATATAGAAAAAAATTGAAAATCAGATGAACTGTTTCCGAAAAAACATTTTTTGTGTCGCATCAAAACTTTTCCCGCCAAAATTTCAAAAGCCGTGTTCCCGAAGGAATTTTCACTTGAAATTTGGCTCAAACTTGCTCATTGCAAGTTCAATTACATTGCTAAAATAAAATTGGTAAAAAGTTATTCGATTTCGATTTTATGGACAAAACAAATTAGAACAGCGCCCTCGAAAAATCACTTTATGCTAATTAGCACGAAAACGACTGGATCGATATGAATTTTTTGCCACTGAGGGACCCGTCTTGACAATTACATGGAG
Organism: Ophiothrix spiculata; assembly: GCA_000969725.1. Taxonomy (NCBI): domain Eukaryota; kingdom Metazoa; phylum Echinodermata; class Ophiuroidea; order Amphilepidida; family Ophiotrichidae; genus Ophiothrix; species Ophiothrix spiculata. The sequence continues at coordinate 3,439 of JXSR01S020752.1, forward strand.
TGGCGATGCAAATTGTTTTTCGCGTTTTCGCGCTACGCGCTAAAACATGTTGTAGGGCCCCTAAGACCCCCCACCCTTGGTCACTTAAGTGTTAATAAATTTTATGTTAGAATCCTGTTACATCTACACCGAGATAATAGCAAAATTTTACATTGATAACGACATTTCGAAGGACGTCTTAATACAGAGGGGTCAGACAAAGGGTATCTTTTTCCAAAAAGTATTTAAAATAACGGTAAAAGAGGTTTTCAGGAGGGCACACTTGGACGGAAATATAGATGGGGCAGCCATGATTTCAAAATCAATTACAGATTTTATGAATGGCCAACTTTCAAGGTTAATTAAGGAAAGTACATTGATAATGTTGATTGGCTTAACTAAAGTATGTACAAAACTAAATACATGACAAACTTTGACTCCCAAGAAATATCGGAATAGCTGGTCGGATACTAATTCGAGTTAATATGGATATCAGGGTATCGAAAAAAATAAACCTTTCTGGGAACTTTAATTGTGCTGAAGAGAATTGTCTGTGAGGTTTATGAAAAAAATGCACGAAACCATCTAAAAACTCGCTTGTTTTTGACAGTAATTTGACATTCACCCCCAAATTTGGCTCATTTATTTGTATTTTATTAAATAATATTGCTAGAAAATATCATCTGTCTCGTGACTTTATATTATTGTTGTTTTTTCAAGCTTACCGATTTTTTTACTGAGACTTCAGCTTTTTTTTTCTGCGAACGGCGCAGCCGCGTTACCATGGATTTCGAAGCCATGATGGATATATACATCAAGGACAAACATTGAAATTGGAAAAGACAACGAAGGAAACAGTATAAGGCCAAGTAAAAAAAAAATAGTTTCTCGTCCTAACTTTTTGAAAAAAGGAGGATGAGGGCAGTTTTTTTTTGGTTTTGTTTTTTCAAAAATGGCCGATCCAAGATGGCGGACGGCCGGGGGCAATTTTTTTTTTCGTACATGACTTGGGCAATGATAAAGCAAAATTCAGTTGACGGCCTCTTCCAAAAGGCAGCCAACCGTTCCCAAAATTTGAATTAAGCTGAATTCAGACTTGACGCAAACACACGACGCACCGAGCATGTGCAGTCAAAGATTTGAGGAGTTCCGATCAATCGATACCAAAACGCAACACCGAATGCGGCACCGCAAACCGAATTGAGCAAAGCTTAACTTTCCATTGCGTTTTCATGTTGTCGGCTGCCACAGTCCGTTTGCGTTTTGAGTGTGAATTCATTTGCGGTAGAAATTATTGGAAACGCAACGCATTGCGTTTTGAGTATGAATTCAGCTTTACTTTCTTCCGACATAGCAGATAATGTTTGCTTCCAAAAGGCTCTTCACATTTTCAAAAAATTATTGATGATAGATAGGTCTAGGATTCATTGCAAAATTGTTAGTTGTATCCAAATTTTAATTTTAAACATTGTTGATAGCTCATTGGTCTTCAAAAATCAATGAAAAAATTGTTTCAAAAGAGTGCCAGAATTTTTATTTCAACTTGCTTCCAAATCGGATTTCGAAAAAAAAAAGAAAATTTTGAAAAAAAAATAAAAAAAAAAAAAAAATTGATGCGGCCGTCAAAACGCATGCGCGCGAGGACGAGAAACTAGTATATTATTTTACTTGGCCTAATTGTTAAGATTCAACATACATGTAGGGTGGATGAATTTGGTAGATATAATCACGTGCTGACCAATAAACATACTTATCTCACAAAGAAATAAGCTGTATGATCAACCATCATAACATTTGTTTTATTTTATTTTTCAAGCTCTCACCTGTCTTTGGGTAAGTGGTGACAAATATATCATCTGGGCGGGCTTTCCATGTTTGAAAAGATTCTAGTACAGATATATTACATAATACATCTGGAAATAGTACTCCTTTATATTCCAGCATCACGATTTGATCAACAGGCTTCATCATAGTAGAAGCTTCTTTAAGTAGTCTCTGGTCTGCAGATAATAAGGACAATTGAAATTATTTTAAAATCTTTTGTCACTTTGTTAACTTAATTACCATTGATTGCTTTGTTTTCTTTAAACACATACAATGGTTATGCAGTAGGCCTTTTTTAAATTCATAGTTTACGATTTATTCAATCTCAAACGAAGAAAAAGTCGGAAGTTGTTTTATTATACAGCCAGAATTCAGCTCGCTGAAATGTCGCTTATTTTATTATTTTATATTCATGAAAAATTACAGGAAAGGCCGTTTTTGACATGCGTATGAATATTCATGAGTTCTGAACCCTAGTTTAAAAAGCATGTCAACTCGCCAAAGTAGCATAGAATCTCAAACCAAACTTACACTTAGAGGCATAAATGTTATGAAAACATTTTGAAATTAAAACAAAAAATGGAAATATAAGTGTCTTTTCGTGTGATTTTGCAAGTGTTTATTTTCCATGAGGGAGGTCAAATTAGGTCTTTGCGTTTTACCTAAATTTTATGATTCTGGACTTGATATATTTTAACCACTTGGTCAAAGAGAGCGACAACACTTCTCTAAGAAACTTCTTTTCCCCATCTGACCGTATAGCTCAGTTGGTAGAGTGTGGGGCTAGTCCCGGGGGCTAGTATTCCCAAGGTCCCAGGTTCGAAACCTGGATGGTCAGTGATTTTTTCACTGATTGTCACTTTGTTGTGTGGAATATGATTTATAATAATGTATACTTCTTTAACAGATTTACTAAAAAATGCACGTAAGAGAATGTAACGCTTGGTCCAATAAGGTCAAATAAAGCATCATGTCAAATTTCTACGCAAAACATCATATAACCCCCGGAAGTGATCAATTAAGCGACACTTTCCTATTATTACGTACATATAGTTAAATCATCCTCTCCATGACAGCGTGATCTCGATAGCCTAGTGGCTAAGCTACTCGCCTTTGGTGCGAGAGGTTCCAGTTTCGAATCACGTCGGCGCCTTCTTTTTTTTTTCATTTGATTTGAAAACAAAGTATTATTTTTTCGCATGGTACTAGACTGATATTTTAACAATAAACTACTTTTACAAAATAATTTCTTTCGATAAACATGATAAAATCCTTTCCTTATAGTCCGTAAATAATATTCACAGTGGATGCTCAAGTGCCAGTCAAGCTCGGAGCGGCTTCACGTGCATGTTATGGTAAATGACGTCAGTTTTGCCTAGATATAGTCCCAGACCTCCACAAGGTGTGATTTGTCGTTTTGTCGTTTCCGATGTTCGCTGTATTATCGGGATAATGTGATGATCGACATATTTTCCTTTTCATACGTCTAATTGTACTGAATTTCCCTCGTTTTATTAACCGATTTTAAAAGTCTTACAGGAAAGATATAAATTTCATGAATGTGAGGTCTGATACCTAAACTTGCAGTTTGTATTAGCCAAATAAAAGTTGGTAAAACAAGTTGCACATAACAAGTTGTGAATTCCATGTTCACCACAACCCTATTTTTGTAAATTGAGGGGCGCTGAAGGATCATTTTTTGCTTTGCTTCCAAGCATTATCTTGGCTCAGTCAGGCGTGACAAAGACATTCAACCACCTGCTTATCACTCTACTACAGATAGACATTCCATATGACCACTCAACTTGAGTAGAGATCTGACCTTGAACAACACGAGGTTGAATCAATTGGACCTAAATATCACGTTTTTGATCCATTTTTGTTGTTGCCCCCTTACCAGTACATGAGAAAATTGATCACATTTGGAATCCATTTCACGCCCAACAAGATAACCTATAAAATCTGACCAAAAGCAACAAAAGTTTCCAGGTATTTTCATCATTAATTTACCTTCACGTGCAAAAGTGGCAAAAACTTGTTTATTCCAACTATATGAGCAACCGTGTATGAATAGCGATTTTAACTGGTTAACACTTGGAAATAGAAAGATTATTTTTAACATTAAAAAAGTAAACGCGTCAACTTACATTCTTCTTTCCCTAAAACTTCCTCCATGGTTGTCTAAAAACAAAGCAAGACAAAAACGTTATTCAAATATCAAAAACAAAATTGGTAAAATTTTCCAAAAAACATCCAATTTTGCAAATTGGGCGCTTTGAGTTTGTGGCGTAAACTCATCCATCAATATAACAAAAAAATACGAAAGATGCACTTTAAAACCTTTGAGCACCCCGTTTACAATATGTCAGTAAGAACACCCCATACCACCCCATATTTGACTTTGACAGGCACAGCTATTGCTGGAGAATTTATTCATGCATAATTAAAATGTTAATGAAAATCATTGCACGACATAAGTTGATATCATACACGTCACTTTATCCTTACATTCTTTAAAAATATTACTGATTTGAGTTAACTTATAATGGAGTCGCAACGATAGAAATGAGAACATTGAAAACACACGTTGTCATTTGGTTGTTCGAATCATATATGCTAATTGCTGAAATGTTCGTGAGCGACGCCATTCTGTACTACACTCTGTAAACCTTAAAGTATGCAGAAGATTAAGGCTACGGTCCCTAAATGGGTGCCATTTTTGCCAAAGGCATCTTTACTGCAATTTTTTACCTACTTACACATATCAGAATAATACAATTTTTGGCGTCCATATGTAATAGAGTCTCTAGTTGATACATGAGACTTCAGTAGTGATTTCACGTCCATTATCAAGGTCAAAATTACGTTAATAAACTACTTTAAACTAAAAATTTACACCTTTTTCGCCGAAACCTTTAAATTTTATGATGTTCGAACGATTCGCCTGTTTTCAAATTTTGACACATTGTAGGCTTGATACTTTTTATTGAATTACAAATAATATTTTATAAATGTGTTGTGTTGATTTTGAATGATAATGTAACAAACCCGCGTTGTTTTGCCCGAAAAACCAGGCGTGAATTATGACTCTGAGTTCGCCCTGTTTGAGCTGTGAATAGCCTGATTTTAGTATCTACATTATCTACATTTTGTCTGATATACGCATTCGTATAATTTTCTTACAAATTGAACATTTTTATGTAAACAAAAGAAAAATACTGCATTCAAATGTTTATGTTTTTGTTTTAGATTTTAGTTCACGATCTCAACAATGCCTTGATAGCTCAGCGGTAGAGCGCTTGCTTCGTAATGCATGACTAATGCATGACTAACTCCTGCCATAATCCATGGTTCGAGTCCCCGCAATGGCAGTGGAAACTATTTATCTTTTCATGATAAAAAAATTGTTAGGATTCACATTTTCATGAGCATGTGGATTCCTCGTACCCTTATTTAACGCCCATAAACCAATATGACCATACGGTGTAGTATTAAATTAGTCCGTATTTCACGAATCATAATCACGTCTAACCAAATCTCGCTAAATATTCAAATGAATTTTGTTTGTGTGTTAGCAACAAAATTAGCCCAAAATAATGCCAAAATAATGCCAAAATAATGAACAATTTATCTGTTTATGTCAAAAAATAATAATACGCGGTGATTTGGTCTTAATCAATCCTAATCAATCATTAGTAGTATCTTACACAATACAAAACCACAACTTTACAATGTTAAAGAATAAAAGCGATATGCTGTGCATCTTGTAACAGAGTCTGATTGCTTGTTGCATACTTTAAGGTTTATAGAGGATACATGTAGTTTTAGTTGTAAATTAAGTATGTTTTTCAACTGATGAAATTCCACCAACGTATGGTTTTATTACTTACCTTAATGATTAGAGACTAAACAATCTTCATTCGCTTGGATACGGTCTTAACCCTTCTAAAGCTTTATCAAATTTGTCCAATGTTCAGAGTACAGATCAGAGGGCATCAAGATTAGTTTGTATCAGCGACTTTTGTTTACTCAGTATATGAACTTATAATCTGAACTTTATGATTTGACTGATTATTTTTCATTATGAGATAAAAATGAATTAAACAAAACGGTGGGTTGGAATTCAGATTACAGCCCGCTAGTTCGGCATTTCGCTAGTCCGAAGGTTCGTTGATCCGCAAATGAAAATATAGTCCGCTTGTCCGAAAACTATAAATTTGATCCGCTTGTCCAAAAATGAAATAAGGTCCGCTAGTCCTGAATTAAAAAAGGGTTCTCTAATGCTGAGGTTCATCAGTCTGAAATAAAATAAACCTGGTCAGAAAATACGAAAGTTTTGCCAGTCCAAAAATAAAAAAGGTTCTCTTGTTCGTGTTGTATTGAGTTTAAACAGTTCTCTTAAACAAAAAATGATGACTTACTTGATATTTCATCATGCATCCACAAGATTTCATCAGAAAGTGAAGAAGCAAACTAGTCATTTTACCCACGGGATGAACCGGGGTCACATGACTTAATGACGGCGTTGTACACACCGGTGACAGGCTGTGACGTCCTATGTCTTGGTTGAGGTCGGGGTCCAGGGCTGCCATATAGTAAGCTTCCTTGATCCAAAGTTCACTAGTTCGAAAATGATATAGCTTCAGTTTCCCGAAAATAAAGTAAGGTTCGCTAGTCCAAAGGTGAAATAAGGTTTACAAGTCCGAAAACGAAAAATCAGATTCGTTAGTACGGTAGTCCGAAAAAAAACCCCAATCAATTTCATTTTCGAACTGGTGAACCTCATTTCATTTTCGGACCGGTGTGATGAAACTTAGTGTTCCCCCATATCCGGGAGTCCGGTCTAATTGAACTACACAGAATAAGTCGCAATCTGCGTTCTACACAATTGAATATATAGTAGCTAGGACACACAGTAACACGGACGCTGTATTTTATTACACCGGCAATCATTAGAATTAGCGACTCCTTTTTAATTTCAGACTAGCAGAACTTATTTTGTTTTCGGTAATGTGAATCTTTCTAAAATTTGAAAGCAAGTATGCATGGGACTCCCACATTAACCAAAATGTTGTTAAATTGATTTGCTTTATTTTGAAAGTCAGTTATAAGATTACACCGTCGTCTTTAAAATATGTGTTGAAATATGTTTTTACTTTCGCCAATACTATTTTAAAAGAAAGAAATTGAAATTGCTTTCTATAATTATCTAATTGTCTCTTATTGTTTATTTGTTTGTTTGTTTGTTCGTTCGTTTTTTGGGTTTTTTTTTTTTTTTTTTTTTGTTGTTGGTTTTTTTTTTTTTTTTTAGTTTGTTTATTTATTTGTATTTATTTTTTCCTGTAAAATGTCCCCGTGTGCTGAGGCCTTAAGGCTGTAAAAATCATAGTCTGTCTTATAGCTGCGCGTGCGTTTGTAAAATTGGGTGATCTTGGAAAAAAAATATGCGGTAGTTTGTTTTATTTCAATTTTTATTTATTTATTTTCTTTTTCAGTTTATTTAATTTGAATAAAATAATTTCGAAAATTCCAAACAAGACACGTGTTTTATTTTGATTATCTATATACTTGGTTATTCAAAGAATGTGCTGATATTTTAGTTCCCTTTATTACTTCTTTGATCAACAATTCTTTCCGAGTTGGAAGTTTCGCATGTTCTTAAGAATTATCGCCCTGTGTCGAACCTTCCAACTCTAGGAAAGAGTTTGGATTACCCTGCAGTTTCAAGACTTCATCAGACTTAATGGGCATCTAGTTTCAAACTATCTCAATGATGAATCTCAGTCCGCATATAAAGCTGCCCATAGCGAAACAGCTCTTCTACGGGCTAAAAAAGACATTGTTAATTGTGACTTGCTCCAACCAAGAAGTTAAACCCGGACAAAGTCGCCATACCACTTATAGTTATAGCCCAATAAACATACCAGAAATCAATAGAAAACAAAGGAATTTTAAGGGGAAATATTGATTTTTCACTGGCAAAAGGTTGAGCAATGTTGATAAGTGATACATCATTTTAAAGCTTGTAATTTCAGCATTTTAATATTGGCAAATCAGAAAAACGATTTTCCTCGACTTTGTCCGGGTTTCGTGGGAGCAGGTCACAATTAACTAGGTCAAGGAAGGGCCGTTTTACTTGTGTTTTTGTTTTTGTTTTTTTAGACACGTCCGCAGCCTTCGATATCGCTGATCATGAAATTCTGGTAAAGAGGCTCTATAAAGGTTATGGTATCGAGGGTCGTGCCTTTAATGGTTTTATTTGTATATTTCGTACCACACTAATAGAGAGTTTTTGGCAATCATTTATCCAGCCACCAAATTTAGTATGGTGTTCCCCCGGGATCAGCTGCTAGTCCAAAGATCGTAACACTGTATTCAAAACCCACCACTGCTATTATGCGTCGTTTCAATATTTTGTATCACGTTTATGTTGACGATACCCGATTGTACGTCAGTTATGACCCCAAAATCACACTCTTAGAAAGCCAGGATCAAATATGAGACAAAAAGGATCAATTTTGATCCTTTTTTAGGTATCAAATATGAGCTTACCCTTTCCGTAATATGAGACAAAAAGGATCAATTTTGATCAATTTTGATCCTTTTTTAGGTATCAAATATGAGCTTACCCTTTCCGGATCAAAGTGATCCGATAAGCAGGATCAAAAAGTTTGATCCAAAATGGGATCAAATATTTTTGTTAAATAATACTGAAACGGATAAAAATAATGATCCTTAATTGGATGTAAATGTTGCTTGCGATCCTACTTCAGGATCAAACTGAATCACATATTTCTGTCAAAATGATGCCGAAACGGATTAAAGTGTCTCAAATTGTGGACTTGCCATAGATCGAGGTGTAGTTTCATAGACTATAATATAGTGTATATATTTTCTGTGGTGTTTAATCTTTACGATGACATTATGATATCTACCGAAATTTTGTACCAATATTGGACCAAATTAGGTTGCCAATGTGATACCAATAACAAAATGCCCATAGAATGCCAAGATTAGCCCATTATTATGTTCTAAGAATCTTCATTCATATACAAGTGTACCGTAAATAAAATGCAGATAAAACTGTGTATTGGCGTCATTTTGATATGTACCAGGCAATATTGTACCGTATCAGTCATCCTCTGACGTCATATTAAATATCTGTCATCCTCTGACGCCATAAGCCCCCTGGACTCGTCCATTTTTATAGTTACTGGGCATCCATTGGCTAAAAGTTAACATCACGTTTTTGTCATTTTTTTTTATAGAAATTTACTGGTTCACACATATAAATAATGCTTTCGAATTTTACAAACATAACTATTTACACATTTTTTGCATTTAATTTGTAACATTTTGGTGTATTACAGACTTCGAAATTTTCGAAATTTACGAAAAATTCTAGTTCTTATTTCTAGAAACACGCGCCCTCCGATTTGGAATATTAGAAGGTAAATTAATTAAAAACCTGGTTACGAACAATTGATAAAGGAGAAATGTATAGAGCAACGATTGATCTCAAAAATAATTTATTGAAGAATGAATGTACGGCGAAAAACAATATCTGAAATTGGTCATTGTTGTCAGTGCAGACAGAACAGTAACATGTTGATGTGACCGGCTTGGTCAGTTCGAATGTGGAATTTATGCGGCAACGGTCCTTTGTGAGTTTGAATTAAATACTTATGTAGTGCTGTTGCCTCGTAGGTGTCCATAGATTTACTTCAGCAACATACTCGCATTCAAGTTCATTATCAAGTTTACCTGCATCATTCTACTACTCGAGTACTACATTGGCTTTGCACTGACATTGCAGATTTAGGCATTGAGGTATGTACAGTAATTTGAGTAAAACCAAGTTATAGTTTTTATTCGTACCACCCCAAAAAAAGTTGGTAAACCGTGTCGAGTCAGATTCATAGAACATAATAATGCTAATATTGGATGGCTTCTTTCAAGTGATACCTTAAAATATTGGATTCGCTACATGTTTGAAAAATATAGCTCATTCAATATTTTCAGGTATCGCCTTCAAACCATATATTGTATCAATATTGCTTAGTAAGATAATGGCAATGCCAAGATTAGCGATCAAAAGCCGATATTGGTGTTATCTGGGTAATTGATCCGGAAATCGGATCAAAGTTGATCGAGGTAAACTTGATCCGTTTGTTGATATCTATCTGGAAACGGATCAAAACGATCCAACAATTGATCAAAAATGATCCTTAAATGATCAAAATAAAGTGATCCGGAAAACTACTCATGTATTTGATCCTGCCGTTCTCAGTGTGGCGATATCATTACCGCCCAGGTCTACGGTATCGATACGCTCGTATGTATATCAATAAATATCATGGCCGACGGAATAAAGTAGCTATGTAAATTACAACACAAACTTGTGTACTTGATAATATATTTAACGTATTATTACATGGTGTCACGGTGAATGACCCATGGATTGCGTCGGGTTATACGATTGGCATTCTACTTCTGTATTTGTAGTTATATTGTAGTGAGTAGAGTATGAATAAGCTTACGGTAAATCACACTTGTTGCACGATCGTTTCCGTCATGTGTGATGACCATGTCCATGTCCATGACACTCGGGTTTTAATTTATTATGTTGCAACTCATTTATAAATATTTTGCAGTACGATCTCAATTTTGAGGGATACATTTAAGTCTACATTAATAACTAGTATCCATTTTAAGAGATTGAGTTTTCTCCTAAATTCTAGACTGGTAGAGTGTCAACTTTGTTTTGGATTGGTACATGAGTTTTCCAGTGAAATCTATCATTGTTTGT
>JXSR01S020754.1:0-10072 GCA_000969725.1 Ophiothrix spiculata
CATGTGAAGGAACATTTTACTCAACGGAGTTTTAAACATTTCGTCATTTTTCAGAAATAAAGATCTACCAAATGTATGGCTCTGTGAAAAAAACTTGCTAACAAAATAACTTGCACATCGTTTAATTCAACTATATAAATTAGTGTTCTCCTTGTTGGCAAGTCCATATAATTTTCGATTGAAATACTAAGTGTAGATATCAAGTTGCCGATTTTCTTTAACTTGTAGAAATTTCCCTTTTGAACCTGTTGAATCCAGCTACCTCTGATAAGGTTTGCTAAAGGAAACAAATGGTTTGCTCCCTCCTGTCTTGTGGTTTAAAGTTCAAAACCCATGTTACGCATCATTATTAAAGACGAGAATTAGAGCAAGCCACCGACCATGTTTTTTCCATGTCCATTGGGACATCATCTAATACAATGTGCATGGTGTCAACTTATTGCCCTTATAGTTTGGACATGGTCCCTTGATATGGTCAATTTCATACAATACGTGGAACATGATCAGCTGAACTGTAGTTCAAGTATATCTTGGTGGTGTTCAGAATTTTTCAAACCACACATCTGAGCTATGATGCGGTGTTACGTTATAAAGTAGCTAATTCAACCTGGATCAAACCACCTTGGGAAGACAAAGTACCTAAACAGGTTAAAGACCGTATGGCAAATTAAAAATTGATAAAATTATTGTTTTAATGCGAAAATGTGCTAAATTAGTATAAAACTATTGTTATTGTGACTTGCATTGTAACAATTCTAACTCGTGATTCATAGACAATTTGAATATTAAAATTACAAAATAAACAAATATAACTCCATATGGTTTATAACTCGACTTTATTATTTGAAGTAATTTTAGAGACTAAAACATAATACGTCTGCATTAAAATATTATTTTGCCATCGAGAGAAAGAGTCTAATCGATACATAGGCTCGTGCATTAACATTGAAATGTTAATAGCATGATAACAGGTAGTGAATTTGATGATCTAATTATCAGTAGCCTGGCGAGAATTCCACAATTTTGGAGCGGCTCTGGAAAAGCATTTGTCACCGGAAAATTTGAATGATTTGGAACTGATGCATCGTATATGACAATAGCTGATCTATAAGTCCTGGACGTTGTACAACCCGGATAACACAGGGACTACATGTATGTCAAATAACGCATAGTGAAAAGTGCAAAGGGCATTCATGTCTTCTTCAGTCAGAAGCAACAGGAGGGTCATTGCTCTGCATTTTGTTAGGATAGCTACTACATATCTTTTTATTCCCATAACATTTACAGGTCCAAGTTTGTGGATTTATCACCTTACATTTTAACCTCAACTGAACAACATATGTACAGGGTGTGCCAATAAAAACGCAAGATTTGAAAACAAAAATATTTAAAATACAAGCAGCCCATTTTTCTCATCAAAACATTAATTATATTAAAGTAGAGCTCCTCCCCTTTATTATGCCCTTTATTTCATCCAATTCGGATATTCCTGTCCGGAGATACAGCATTTTCAAAATGGAGCACAAATTTCAATCTGGTCTGATTTGTGGTCATCGGATGAAGTATGTTAACCTAGGATGATACACATCCAAGACATTAGCCCCTATAAATTTAAACCCGCTAAACTAATTTTACAATTATTTGTGGCTCAAAGATATTATTGGTCAATTATTTTCATTGAAAACAAAACAGATGATCGATTTGAAGAAAGAATTATAAGCGATTATGAAATTTAGTTTTAGCAGTCTCAGCTTTGCTGGTTTCAGTACTTCAGTCAGTGTCAGCTCTAAAATAAAACAAAAAAATCAAGGGCTTTCGTATTAACCCTTTATGAAAATGAATAGATAAAATGCGAGACTCGGTGGCAGTAGCTGCAATTGTAATTTTTAGGGAAAGGTGCATTGCGTATCAAGATAAATTTTACAATTAAGGTCCACATCATGCAGATATTCAGAAATGAACTTTCATTCTGGTTTGGGGAAACTTCGAACATGATATTTTGGATAGAAAACAATTGAAATCGTTATTTCTGGCAATTGTAAAAGTTATTCTGACATCCTTTTTGGCTTGATTGGATACTTTCAATGAGCTTTTGATATGACACTAAACAAAAAAATGCAAGTAAGCGATAGAAGTTTTCATCTGGAGATGAAGTAACTTGTCATTTAATGTTTCTATTGCCACCTACTTTTGGTTATTGATCATGGAATTGAGATCAAGAAATCGGACCAACCCAATTTTGAAGGGCTTCACAGAACTTTTAATAACTTCAGAATTAAATGCTCAAATTTTATGAAACAAAATGCTATTTAAAGCTGAGATTATGTACAATAACATTTGATCATTGTTTTTATTACATATAGCCTAATTCTCTCAGAAAAAAATCCCCAAAAATCTTGCGTTTTTATTGGCACACCCTGTATTACATGTAACAGCATGATATTGGCAAAATGGTTCACTTTTGCGTGCGGCATAAGCATGATATAAAGATAACACTATTCATTCAAGATCACCTTGGCAATGAAGATGTCGGTCCAGCAACACATGTTGATGAGCAAGGCCAGACAACAGTTAAACTTGAACCCAAAGGAGCATTGTGGAGAAATAAGTTTTGTTTTTTCGCCAGACCTGGATGTGTCTCTCAAGGGGAGTTCGAGTTACTTTCTCGACACCTTTGTGAATGATGCAAAACTAGGCGGTGCTTGTAACCTTATGTAAACCCTGGGCATGACTTGAGGCACAATGCCCATAGTGAGCCGAGGAGACCATCTTGCAGGTTTTTTTAAATATTTATTTTGATCATCAGGATGACATGATAGCGCACATGGACTATATATGTAAACTTTTCGTGCAAACGATTCATGCAACAGCAAAAACACAATACCAATATCTTACTCTAACTTAGTTATGGTGCATTCATAGTCCAACGATTTCACAACGATTTCATCGCACGACGTCTGTCGATACGCTGTCTTCAAACGCGCTGCGCATATTGCGCTATAATTCTTGAAGACTGCGTATCGGTAGACGTCGTGCGATGAAATCGTTGTGAAATCGTTGGACTATGAACGCACCATTACACTTGTCGCTCGAAATAGCTGGGTGTGGTGGGTCATTGGGTTTGGGTGTGTGTGTGTGTGGGTTGTGGGGGAGGGTGGGGTGGGTGGGGGTGTATGTGCGTATGTATTTTTCTTGGTTTTCTTCTCGACCCAGGTATCAAATGGGTACTGTCATTCTTCAATGCTAAGGAGGTAACAGGTTGGTACGGAAGATGTGGCGACCCCCTACACAAATTTCAAGGTGTATTCTTTGCTCAATCGCTTTGAAAGATGAGAGAGATGAGCGCTTAAACATGTCCAACCTGTGCAAATACAGGCCCCGTACCTTTCATTCGTACGGAAGAGGGCTGAGGCATGGACCTGATACCGATAATTATGTCTGTTTACTTCAAATGAGAGTAAATGTGCTTTTTGAATGATGTCATCATGACATCGAGGCTATTCTATCCTTGTCTGTCATCTATGTCACGTAGACCATTGTTAAAATATATGGTAATAAATTTGGAAACTCCAACATGTAAATGTAGCTTAAAATTTCAGGTACAAATTTATGCAAAAATATGGTCATAAACAATGATTTAATGAGTTCATTATTAAGCAAAATAATCATGACATACCGAGAAAGCTAATCGAATCTGAAAACAAGTATGTTTACATTATGGGTGACTTTAATATTGACTTACAGAATCTAAAAATGCCATGCATGGTACTCTTAAAAACTATAAATACAGGGCCCTATAATCAACAAAAAGGCCCTTTGTGGTTTAGAGACTTGGAAAATGTTCCGGGATCAAATTAGTTTCTGTTGGTTTTCACCCGGGGTTTCTCTTTCATAGGTCTAAATATCTTCTATCCTTTTCATGTGATAACATCATAATTCCTTTACAAGGCAGTCATATTCACACCATGTTTTCATTTATAAGGGCTGCGACCATGACGACCCGACCTTCTTTTTAGATCAAACTCCAATTAAATCTTGGCGTTAGTTTGAGTGTAACCTTTCCCATGCTTTCTCGGCACGTTACAAGAAAGGGTCATCGCCCCTACGGCTGGATGAACTTGTGCGAAAATCGGTTGTCTTACGTTAAGTCTGATACATTTCAGGCCTTTTCTGATCAATTGACATAAGTACAAGTGTCAGGTAATGTTTCATGTGAAATTTTACGGCTGAAATATGTTGCGTTTCGGAGATATAAGTGAAAATGTGTTAAAATTATTATTTTTTTAGTTACCATAAATTATTTACACAATAAAGAAATGGAAAATACAAAATTGCTTATAAAATCAAAACGGTTGTTCCGATTTGACTGAAATTTGAAATTAAAGCATCTTAATGGTGATCTTTCATATGACAGTGAAAACTAAAATTTTAAAAGCCTAGATTCCAATTAGAATCAAAAACTTATGGAAATGCTCTTCGTAATAAACCTTAAAATTGAAGTAAAATCAAGGAGAAAAAAATCAGAAATGCTAAAATTGAGAGGAAACAAATGTGTAATATGTTATTCTTTGCTGGTGGTGTGACTATGAGTGTCTTATCATACATTTGTACCTCAGATGGAGTTACCAGTCAAAAGATCAAGCTTACAAAGACAATTTCATATATTATAAAAGAGAAATGATTCAATCAAAAAAAAATTGCTTGACCATTGCAAAGTACAAACAAGATATTTGAAATAGAAACACTCTTTTAACACCATTTTTTTCCCCGAATAAAAGATAAATATGAATTGTAATTTTTTCCAATATTCCATATAACAAAAATGGTGGTAGATTATTACTATACAATACATGTTCTATCGATTCATGCAAAAATTGTAGATAGAAAAGATATAGATATAGATATGGTAAAACATTCTGTATTTGTTTTACACATGCCAAAGAAAGATAAAAAGTTTGCATAACATCAGTCCTGGGGAAGCTTTGGGACTTTGCTGAGTTCATGGACATTCCTTGTTCTGTTCCAGAGAATAAAAATCCGGAATGTGGCCTATGGGTCTTCTGTCATACAGTTTGAGAAGTATAATCATCCGCCGGGTATTTTCTCTCATCAATGAGGTCTCAATGATCGATGTTTCAACTTGTTTGACTTAGTTTGCTTTTATCATCCCCTTGTAACTCATACATTCGGTCAACGACTCCAACAATATTATCATGCCAACATGACATTGTATGTAAAGCTTGTGTAATCACGATAATGCAGAACGCACACTTTATCGAAAAAACTTGATTCTGTGGTCGCATTGTTTTATATAGATTACATGTATAATGCTGATTTTATTTCAATATGCTCATATTTCATGAAGGAAGTTTACAATCATCTTCAACTTTCTTGGCTATTTGACCAAGAGCAATGATCGCATAAAGTTTCTTGGTCAAACACATCATAAAGCAAGCAGAATGAGTCAAAAACGGTGGAAAAGCATGAAGTTGCTTGGTTTGTGGTTTTTTTAAATTTTGATTTTGATTTATTTTTTTCTTCATTTTTTGATGCGCAAAAATTTGTGCGCTGCAGGCTTACATAAACAACAACAATGCGAGTACAATATAAATTATCGAAGTCTTAAGAATACCTGTATAAAATTACATAATATAAATCCTTTTTTTTTCGATAAAAAAGTATCAACATTCAAATCGTTGACACCATAAATTTCTGCTATCGCAAACATTAACAATATTTTACAGTGGAACACCAATTGCACTAAGTGATCTGGAGTCAGAATCTCCCACTCTGTTTGTTGAAAGCATTCAAGTTCAGTAGACAATCTGATGCATACCTGTTAGGATATTCTACAGATTGTTCTATGCAGATTCTGCATAGAACAATCTGTAGAATATCCTAACAGGTATGCATCATTATATGTTCGATGTTGTAACTTTTGAAACACGACAATAACAGATTCTCGTATGATGCAGAAACTTCTTACGAAACGGAACCTGTGTTGAAGAGTCTTTTAAGTGAAGTATTTCTAGATCATAGCCTCATAATGTCGATCATTAATCAAGTGTTGAGTACCACAAGCACGTATCTGCCTCATATACAATAACTGAGAAGGAAAGATTCCAAGACCTGATGGTACTATCCAGATGAATGATCTAATACACATATCATTAAAAATTAATGGAATTGTTTACTTGAGTATTATTTTTTGTTACTTCATCTGGAAAGAGGCATGAGGTCTTGAAATATTTTGTTCTCGAGATTGTTGGTATCAAGTAAATTCCTTGTTGGTATGTATAGATACGGCCTTATGGCGTTCATGCCTCGATTTGTGGGATAATATTTTGGATAGGATTCGGGTCACTTTCACCTCGAAATAAGCACATTAATTTAAAAATAAATGTTTATATATTCAACGGCGTACCAGTGGGACAATTATAACAATAGCAATGATTACTTTGAGACAAGTATGTCATCTAGCTTTCATGAGATCATTCATCTCAGATGGACCGTATCCATAATTCGAATGTTCCCCCGAGATAACAATTTTTGTTAAGGATAAACAATTCGAAATAACAATACGTATACATTGAGCGTATTTTTTTTGAGAATGTAACAACATTACATTGAAGTAAAAGTTAAAATGTGACACCAATAGAATCGGTAGGATCCTATCTACAACTTTTTTAAAAGGTCCATGACTTTTGCTTTTTAGTTTACGGTAGTTATTATGAGATGTAGGCCTAATGTTTCACCATTGTTCACAGTAATTAAATATGCAAGTTCTATGTAAATGACCATATTGTTTCAAAACTACACGACCTTGCAAAAATGAAACCTGGATACTTTCCTTAACCAAAAAGGAAAAATTCAAAATTTTCCGGACCACTAATTGTTGTTTTATGAGTAGAATACTGCAATAGACTGAACAGATCACGTGACGCTCGCCGCGCCGATGCACTAAACGCATCGTGGTTCAACTCAAAGATACCGCGGTTTCGTTGCTCCAATCACAAAGTCAAATTGTGTTATATTTACTAATCTACAGACCCAGTACTCCATTGCAGTGTTTAGCGCAGAGCTGAATCATAATTAGGTCAGAAATGTCTCAAATAGGCCATCATTTTATAACAAATCTTTCTACAATCAAACACGTGATGACAGTAAACATGTTTATCGTTAACCGTTTATTCTAGCAAGTTTTCAGCACTGTGTGACCTATGTATACCGCAACAAATTAGCTTGGTGAACTTCAAAATTGTTTTCTAATCCCATGTGCCAAATGAATGTCGATAAATTATAAATTCATGTTTGATGATGGATAGCCTCAACGCTGACTGAACCCTACCAATTCAAAACTGAATTATAAAATTCGATTCCATAATACACGCGTTATGAGTCATGAGAGAAATTCTCATCCTGTAAATCAGTCACGGAAAAACAGTTCCTCGAAAATTCCGAAACTATCGGAATAGAAATGTTTCGAATCACCTGCTAATGAAACATTTGCTTCAAAGCATTTGTATAATCATTATGAGCACATCAACGATTGTCTTATACGAGGGTCATTCAAAAAGTTCTACCTGTTGTTTCATAACTTTTGTTTTATTAAAGGTAGCTACTTGACAATTGGCAAACAAATATCTAAGAATGTCATCTACATATGGTGAAACAATCATATCAATATCTTTTCTAGATTTGTGTAAGTTACCTAAAAGCCACAGTAAGGTTCGGGTACACCGGAAACGGGTGAAATATCTAAAGGCATTGCACCTGAAACTATATGTGCAGCTAAGGGATGAACAACCATCTGTATTTCCAAAATTTATGAAAGTTACAGAACAAATTTGAAATGAAAGTGTACCTAACAGTCCAGCAAATCATTTGTCACTGATAAAGTAAACTTGGTACTGATAAAAATTACCCAGAATCCCAATATTTGAAAGGATGTCTTGTACCCTTTCAGGTTACGAATATCAGCATTGTGTGTTTCTCTATAGCCCGACTTTTCCATGTGCGTTTTTATGTGAAAAACAACAATTAAAGGTACTACTCCACATTTTCTGTCAACAAATTGAATTTAGTTCCCCTTTTGATCAATTATGAAAATGTAAAACAATATAAAGCTTCATAATGCCACCATTTCACATTTTGTTTAATTAAGGTCAATTTCTTCGTAAACTGTGTCCTTGGTGATTTTCATAATATTGCTGCAGGGGCGATTTGTTCCTGTTATTGTTGTGATTGTGAATGACCATTATTTGCAGTTTTGGTCAGCTTTTTTAATCATCCCATGTTTTTTGCATGTTCATTCTTATGATTCATAAAATTTTCACTGTTTAGCAATACTATATTGCTATATTATGGCTTTTTCAATTCACTGTACTTGAGCAATGTTGAACATACTTCTTAGATCACCTGCAAAACTCTAGGAAAGGTATTATTACGATTTTTTCACTATGTGTAGATGACATATGTAGTTATATTTTTGTCAATTTTCAATTTGCTACCTTTAATAGAACAGAAGTTATGATACAACAGGTAGAACTTTTTGAATGACCCTCGTAGATTACAGTACGGGAAAACCAAAGATGGTGTTGGTCATGCTTTGGCTAACCGAGATTTATTCTTTACTTAATTTCATCATAGCCAAACACATATCAGATAATTTTTAGCAATGTGTGATACAACACCTTTGTAATCTTCAGACAGCTCAGTTTGAAGAAAGGCGCCCAGTCAGAACCAGTCTAGGATTCTAGCTTTGTGGTACATTCAAAGATCAACCTCTATATTATATCGATTAATAGTTTGATGATGAGAGTATCAAAGTATATAAGATGCAAGATTGCACAGTCTTGATCTGAAATGTATTCCAGAGGTTATATATAAATATAAGATAATTATAAATTGGTAATAGCTGATGTGTAGGACAGCACAGTCCAGCACAGTCTACCAGCGAATATAAGCAGATGTAGGATAGCACAGTCCTAATAGTAGCTGTAGACAGCACAGTCTACCAGCGAATATAAGCAGATGTAGACAGCTCAGTCTAACAGAGAATATCGCAAACCTTCCGATGCAAGAAAGCACAGTCGAGATCTGAATACCTAGACAGCACAGTCTAACAGAGTCTTAACATACAGATTTAGAATCTGACAATTGTAAGCAAAACTTCAGATATAGGACAGTACAGTACAGATCTGAAAACCAATTTGGATGTAGACATCCCGGACTAACATTGCGGCCGTATTCATATTCATTCTAATAAATATCTATATAGAATTTTCTAATTACTAAACTACGACATTTAGATTTTTTTTCTAATATGTGGAATTGAGCATATCATATAGACCTAGACATTGGATTTTTTGTAACTGTCTTTTGAGGAAGTACAGGTGATGGCCAAAAACTTAAAAATAAACCTAAGGTTTTACGCCATTGCTATAACTACGGGAGTGGAGGGTGGGTCTTTAACACTTCTCGAGTCAGCACAAAAACATGTATGAGGCTTTATGAATTTCTCCCTCCACTAACAAGCAAAGCCATTTACCGCTTGGATGATTTGTTATGGTATGTTATGTAATACTTAAAAGTATTACATAACATATTAGCCTTTACATCAATGACTAACACCCTTTAGCTAACTCCAACTCCCCCCTCGCAAACCTAGGTCGGAGTTGGGTATTTTTACAAAGACAATCTTGTTTTCATTTTGACAAGCTTCATGAAAACCTATTTTGCTACACTGCTGCATTATACTTAACTGCAATCGGATCCCAACAACATTTTGCTATCATTGGTGTATCTATAATATAATGTTTTATGTGATGTCGTCATCACTCATAAAATACATAATTTTGTATGCATCATGAATATGACAACATATTCAGAATCAGAATCAATTGTTATTATGAATGCATGCTTTATTATCGACCTGGAAAGATAGGTGTTGCGAACTTTGTAGTGAAAGAGCACTTGTTACTCTTCTCCGCAAGATTTCCTACTGCCCGAAGTTTTTAGAAGAAGATTCAAGTGCTTATATCGGGAAGAAAGCACTGTATAGATAAACGTG
>JXSR01S020755.1:8202-37788 GCA_000969725.1 Ophiothrix spiculata
TCACTGAACTGCCTATTGGAATGGAAGAAAAAGAGACGTACTTACAAAATTGGTCATATTTTTTTTTTATTTTTCATCGGATTTCCATCATTTTTTCTGCATTTGAAAGCTTATTAAATATGCTTTACTACATTAACAAGAAAATTATGATTTGGTGCTTTTATGAAGGTCAAAATTAGTTTTAATCAGTGCACAATTTTTTTTGATACACGTGGTATAGTGAAGCGCCCACATCGAGGGAACCAGCGTACACAAGCTCTTCATGAGCCAACCTTTGCTTTCCCATTATGAATAGCGCCACCATTTTATTCTGCCATTCTGTTTCTGTGAGAGTGAGGGCATTTGTTTGAGCTTCTAGACTAGTGCCTTTTGATGTAGACCAGTTGTGAGTTTTTAGTGCACAGGGTTTGTGCAGAGGGTGTTTTAAGTACGTCCCACCATTCAATTCAAACTGCCATTTCCACAGCTTATGAACAGCACACTGTGTGAACCAACTGCATAGACTTATATGATAAAACTACTGATGGAAAACTTGCTGTAGAAAATATATTATTTTGTCTAAGTGTAAATGAAAAGGACCTTCAGAAAGAGGATAATCACAGCTTGATATCAGTGCAAACAAATCTCACATAGACAGAGTTTTTCATTCCCAAAATACAGTTTGAAATAAAGTAAATTCAAACTGTTTACCATACAAATGAATGCAGTAGTGGAGTGACCTCGGTTAACATTCAATTGGGTCTACTGATATGTTGCTGTGTGTTATGGGAAGGGCTTAAATCACCTTCTGGGGTTTGTGACACCTTCAAGTCAGGATACCAATAAGGCCTGTATAGTGTACTAAAAGGATAATCAATTCCCTGACATTATATTAAATAATAAAGAAAACACTGTTCTTTTAGTAATGATCACTCTTAGCCAGTAAGCATCAGTCTTACCAATTGGGGACATTTGAGTATTTCTGTAAATTTAAGAAGATGAATACCACATGCTAAAATAATTTTTGTTTTAGAAATTAGATGACTGTGGCTCATTTCAAATTCCACAAGTCAGATTTTTACATTGTTAAACACCTAAACAAACAAAATGCTATTTGAATGACACAGCTTAATCAGCACAGATATTGCAATATTGAAACAGACATACAACATCCGCTCCCTGCCACAAGCAACAAGGATAAAGTGTCTTGCCCAAGGACACAACATGTTGACACAAGTGGGGCTTGAACTGGCAACCTATGGATTATGAGATGGGCACCGTATCCTCTCTGCCACACTTGTTTCTCAAGAAATCAATGAAAAGTTTGTCAGAAAAGTATATACATAGCATTGAAATTAATTAATCAATCAATGATACACAGTACTTGCATGACATGTATACCCCATTAAGGAGTCTATTCGTACAGGGGACCAACAGCTTTACCCAGGGTACTAATGTACCCATGGTAAGAGGGTAAAAGAGAGTCCTGAAAAGACATGTGGCAATTGCATCATAGCACAATAGTGGAGTCTGGGTCAATTGCTTCAGACAAGAGAGATTGGCACCCCCACTCTTGTGCATTTTTAATGAGAGAATCATCCATTGTCCGTCAATATGAACTGATTCCAGATGTAGTTTTTTAGAACATAGTTATATTCTTGTTTTGTGGAGAAGGAAAGCTTGATAAAACTTGCAAAATTTGTGAAATATCTTGTTTGATGTTTATAAGTTGATTTTTTGTGTAATGTGGTTATTGTGTAATTTTCTTGTTTGTGTAATGATACGAGTCTATATGTAGATATATGTATATTCAGTCAATTAGACAACTCTGCTTGCGGTTTTGGGTCACTGAAAATGCTTTGAAGACCTTTCAGTTTTGTTACAAGAAAGCTGTGTAATATTGTTAATAAGAAAAATAAAGATTTAAAATAATTGAGGAAAATTGATGATTTTTTTTCTTTCACACAAGTCAATTTACAGATAAGTGTATCTTATAGTGTAACCATTTCAGTTATGCTGCATAAAAAACAAAGTTGTCTTGTCCCCTCTCTCCTCACTTTTTGGTGCTGCACCAACCTTTTTTTTCATAAATGCTAAAAAGGTGTAATTTTTGTTTCAAATATCAAGACCCTGCTTTCCTTTTTAATTGTTGATGTTTTTAATGTTGAAACTGTCATCAAACCAACATCTCTATTCATATCACATAGAGTTAAAAGACAGCAATTGAATGTGCAGTCAACATCAACAAAGGGTAAATCTGGATCGCCCAGGCTCCCAAATCTTTAAAAAAAAACACCTCCCTCCTCACATTTTGAGAAACCTTCGGACGTGAGACGACTTATTTTTTTATGCGGCCTTATATAGGTTAGCAGAAATTTGCTAGGGGTTGATGCAAATGCATCCAGGGTTCCTTTAACTGTATTTCTGTATCATATCAAACCTTGACCCGAATACTAGTAACCAAATTTCATCTCATGTAATGTAAACCGATAAATTCAACTCTGAAACAGCCTGCAGGATTCAGGAAAACCTGATTACCATATATAGTGCAGATTTGAGGTATAAATCTACACACCAACTTAGAGATTATTATCAGCTCATCTCGCCTTGGGCAGGGTGCAAATATAGAACTCAATACAAGGGCATGGTCTACCGAGAGCGACATCATCTTGTTAAGCAGTAGATAGAATTTCTGAGATTGCTTGCTCAAATTGTCATTTCATATACTTGTTTACTGAAATGTCATCATTTTTTCACCTTGGTAATTTTGGTCAGTTTTAACCTTTTTGAATTTTTATGAATTTGTGAATATAGCTTTGGGAGATTTTGTCCAAGACAAAGAACATGGTTGGGTGCATTTTGAGAAAATTAGTCAAAAACCATACAATATTTGATTTTGAGGTTTTTAAAAAGAACAAAAAGAGACCTGGTATATTTAATGGTTTATTGTGGAAGTACTAACTCATATCTTGCACACAGGTCTCTGGTTCAAATTTGTTCAGCAGCATTCACTTCGCATATAATTTGTTACACTCTCCTCAAACTTGTTTAAGGGTTATTTGTTTGAATTCTAATAATTTTTACATGTTTAGTTAGTGCTAAAAATACCATACATTTTGATTAAGAGTATATTCCCTAAACGAAGATGAAACTCAGAATCAAGATCTCTTCTGAAATAATAACTGAGGAGCCAGGAGAATTTACCAAGATTGACAAAATACATTCTGTTCAAAGTATTCCTTGCATTAACACTCAATTTCCAATTCATTTTAAAACATTTCGGGAACATCTTTATGTTATGTAAATAAACCGTTACTTCTCTATACCTCCAAGAGTTCGGTAATCAAATTCAATTTTGTTTATTTAAATGGATTTAGTTCCGAGAATTATGTTATTAGCCACCGAGTCCGGGGTTGGGGAGGGGTGATACTTTTGATTTTGTTTGAGTACAGATACAGAGCCATGGATTTCAACTGCCACCCAATGAGCAGGCGTGGTGCCAGGGTTTAATTTGTTAGGAGGGATAACAGACAGATGAGACCCAAACCCAACATTTTTTGATGTGGCTTTTAAAAACTGGCAAACAGAAAAAAGGTCTCACAAGCGCACAGGCAACTAATACAGATCTGCATTTCGATTTTTCAACAATAGTGTACAATTTTCAATGACTTTTTACAACATTTCCATTTTCTTTTGTCTCATCTCTTTTCTATTGCTTTTTTCTCTCCTTTCTTTCTCTCCTTTTCATTTTGTACCAACATTTCCTTAGGAGGCAATTGCCCCACCCCCTGGGCACCACCACTACCTATAACTAGTATAAGTAAACTTTATGGAAAAAAAAATTGTTTAACATTTTAACAATGTAAATTATAACATATAATATAAAAGCCTATTTGGTGACAGATTGGTAAACCAAATGAATATGTAATTGAAAAATGCAAATTTCCAAAAAATAAAAAAAAAAGACAAGAAACAAAAAGGAAACAGATTATGTAACTGTTTATAAGTATATATAAGTGTTTTCAACATTTAAGAGGAAGGGACCTTTTGTAATACTGGACAGCCAAAAAAATACCCATTGTTGGCCACTTATACATATAACCCATCTTTCCACTGATGAGTACCCCTTCCTTTGAGTATCTGTGCACAACCCATGGGTGACTTTGAAAATGGATTAGTAGTAAATTAGCTTTCTTCAATCTCCCCTGATGAAAGCAAGACAAATATTTCCAACATGAAACGAATCGGGTGAGAAAGTTGGCAAAATCCTTTTTCAACTTCTTTAATATCTTTTAAAACATCCTGTTTATCGAAGATGCATTTATTAATTTCATACGACTGGACAACTTCCAAAATATTTGTCTAATCAATATTACACAATCCCCAAGAGTTTTTGTGTGGGAGTTTAAATAACTCCATCCAATATTGTGAATTGTGTGTATACCATAATAGCCAAAGGTATATAATGCATGTGATATCAATTGAACATTGCCAAAAAGAGCCATGTAAACATTTATACTCTGTCTCGGACAGATTGCATTTTCTAATCAGGCTATTTTGAAATGGGCCTCAAATATATATAAAAATATGCTAACTTGAAGCATATCTATGTAGTTTGGAGAAGCATAGAATCACTCTTTTAGTCAAAAATACCATCCAGAAACATGTCTTGCATATTCAGTTGATGTGTTCTTTTTTTTTCAAAAAAAAGCAAGACAACAGGTTCAAATGCTTTGTAAATTATCTTGTTGAAAGACAAAGGTTTAAGCTTATAAAAGTTTAAAAAATTGTAATAATTCCAGATAAATGTCTTGCATATTAAGTTGATATATTCTTTAAAAAAAAAATCCAAGACCACATGTAAATTATTTCGTTAAAAGACAGGTTTTAGTTTGTAAAAGTTAACAAAATTGTAGTTGACAAAAGAAATATCAAATTAATCTTAGCACACAAAAGAGACCTGTCAAAAGTAGGTAATAGTCTATTGTCTTCTACTAAAGCAGAATAAGCCAAGGATTTTTGCTTTTGCTCGTGTAAACAAAATAATTGTTATGGGTCTTATGTGGGGATTATATACACTTATTGACTCCAGTCAATAGAATAAGTAATGGGTTAACAAAATATTTTACGAAAGCTTTCAAATTACATTGTTACACATTTAC
Source organism: Ophiothrix spiculata (assembly GCA_000969725.1). Lineage (NCBI taxonomy): Eukaryota > Metazoa > Echinodermata > Ophiuroidea > Amphilepidida > Ophiotrichidae > Ophiothrix > Ophiothrix spiculata. Next base: position 13,344 of record JXSR01S020755.1, read on the forward strand.
AAAACATTTGAACAAGACTAATGATTAGTTTGTATTTTGTGGCTATTTCATCATTTGATGCAAGAAAGTATCTTCATTTACATGATTTTCATAAGTGGCCACTATTTTTTTTTTGAAGATTGAATGTGGCTAAATTATAGCATATGTCTAAAATTGAATATGATATTTCATACATTGTTGAATAACCCTATTTCAAGAGAAATTTCATTATTAGAATATTGATCCCCATATCAAAAAACAACAACAAAAAACAGTTTCTATGTCAAGTCTTCTCAACTTAGAAGTCACAAAATAAACCATTCTCATTACCCGATACTCACAAACCTAAATTGTCCTGTTCTTTTTTCATTCTGTTAAACCAGAGGCTTATTCATAGAGGTCCATAGAATATCCTTTGCATTTACGGATGAAAAGAAACCCACATTTCTTTCCCCCCCCCCCAGGACCTACCCTAAGACTCTTATGCATCCTCTTTATCTATATATGAAAGCAAATGTTAGTTAGTTTCTTTCATTGATCCAAACCTTGCCAGATGTTCCTTGCTTTGAATAGGCACATATTGACTATTTGTAAGTCTTTGAACACTTTATCCTGAAGACAACTCATTCAAGTTGAATTTATGACAGAGTTTAGGGATTTCACAACCATGGAATAAGATTGCAGTGTTGGATAGGTCAGACTGGCAACACCTTTGTAAAACTTGCTTGATTTGATAACTTAACCCAAGTATGTGTATTCCATTTTCAAATGTTGCCTGAAGGATGACACATACACCTCCCCAAACCTCACCTCCTTAAATTGAACATCACTCAAAAACATGTCACATACTTGAACATGGCATATGTAATGTGAAATCTATTCAACTTGAAGTGAAAATAAAGTAGCCATTTTTATAGGAAATCATTGCTATTTATCCTTAGGCTACATCGGTACTCAATGTCAGGCATGGCTTGTGTATGTTATTGGTGAAACCAGGGTTAAGGGGTTTGTGACATTACAATTTCAAAATATGGTGTACGCAGAGAGGGTAGCATTGTATCAGTGTTCTGTATTGCTTTCCAAGGAGGTCCTATTTATTGCAGAGAGGGTAGCATTATATCGGTGTTCTGTACTGCTTTCCAAGGAGTTCCTATTTGTTGACCAGTTAGGTGCAGGTGAAACACTAGAGTGCCTTGAGATAAATCCAATTGAATGATGTATATCATTGGATCTTATTTTGTAAACATGTAGAGGTAGCTTTGTCTGCACGAGGAGAGTCCTAGCCACCAAATATAAAGTCATTTAATGGGGAGGAAAGATAGAGTAGAGGACTTAACATGCTTGGTTTTTGGTACGTGAACATTCGTAATTATATTGGAATCTCCAACTTTGGAAAAACATCTCCCGCTTTTTCTCGCTTTGAGAAAAAAATGTACCATGGTGTCCTGCTAGTGTGTATTACAGACCGTGTACAACCGAAATTTTGTTGGGAAATTGAAAATGACATCGTTATGAGTCCTTTGTGCACTTGTGAGACCATTTTTTTTTTGCTTGTCAGTTTTCAAAAGTTACTTTAAACTTTTTTGGGTGTACTTTTTTGCCTCATATGTCAGTTTTCCGTAAACGTTACTTGTAAATTTTAATCTCCCGCATCAGAATTTGAAAACATTGACAGGTATGGAAAGTTAACCCTAATTCTTCAGAATTTGATTGACTTTCAAAAGCATGCAAATTTTATTAGATTAATAGTTTAGATTTGATTTTTATTCTTTAAGAATGTATTGATATAAACAATGGTGACAATCATGTGATTTTCGTCAATGGAAAATAATGTCAAGGGCAGATTCAGTTAATACATCACATATAGGTGTACTTTCCCTTTGGTTTGAAACTAATTTCAGATGAGTTGTATTTTTAAATTAAATGCGTCATACTGCTTTTATCTAGCTATTCAGCACTTTGTTGCAGACGATTAGAATTTGCTGTGAACGTATTCCACAATTGCTTGTTTTTACATTCAAAGCTCTGTACCATCTGGTTGACAAAGGAAACCCCTTAAACCAGTCAATGCTTTATATTCTGAACATGAATTCATTGACGAGGCTTATGTGGTATTGTTGCCAGTAGCTAGAAAAGCATTTTAGAGCCCACTTGGGTGATTGTTTTGATAAAAGTCTAAACTAATACCCACTGGCGCAGATTTAGGTCATGAAATTGATAATTTAAGTGGATAAAATTTGCAGTGGATAAATCGCAAGCTGGCTGCTCCAGCTTTTCAAGCAGATTAAATAATAGCTAATTTAATTTATCTCCAGTCTTGCGTCAGTAGAGGTCACGTTTAGGCAACACTCGGGTAGACTAGACATTTCAAGTCAAGTGAAATATGTTTTACATATGATCAACTGTACATCCTTGTGATTCGACTGTCAAGTGATTAATTGGGTGAAAAACTAAATTATTGAGTGAAAAACTGTGATTAATCAACGCTTGACTTTACAACAATTATTAACATATCTATTTTTGATTGAAGTGACATGAATGTGTTTTTTCATTCTTCATCTACATCTTTGAAAAACAAGAAATTGCTCAGTACTTGGATTCTTATCAATGTGAGGATGTTTGAAAGGTTATTATTTATTACCGTGGAAGTATACACTGTGTTATGATATTATGTTTGGATAAAAGTTGGCTTGTCGGTGAAGAATGTTTGTTAACATGAAAGAATGTGCATGATTGTTGGATAATTTGTTTGTTAATCATGGAAGTATAATTATGATTGGATGAAAATTTGAATCGAGGTGAAAATTGAAAAAGGATAGATTCTTGTCATTCAGGAAATCTCTATAGATGCGTCTTTTTTGGATCAAAACTTTACGTCAACATTATATGATTTATTCCGACACAGATAACTTTGAGAAATATTTCCTTTTCATATAAACTTGATATGTTCATTTCCATTTACTGTGTTTACACAAATCAGGATGCTCCTTGCAGTGAAATATAAATGTGTCATTTTAGAGGGAAATTTGGTCAGATTGGAGAAAAATATGTTTTGCTTGCAAAGAAATTGTCATTTCTGAAAACCTGGCATTGAAGATGACACTTGCTTGGGTATTGAAAGTTTTACCCTCAAACATCATACATGGATGTCTATGAATAATAAAATGTTTGCTTAAATGTTAAGACTTATTATAAACTTAGTGCTTTTAATCAAGCATAGCAAATTTTAATAGCTGCAAACTGCAAAAATTATACTTTTTGTTAAATAATTTACGACACCATAAAGGGGCAATCTAAGATCCATAGCCTACTCCTAACTAGTACCTTTACTAAAATTCAGATTTTAACTATTATTTGCTACATATCTAATCTTGCAAATTTGGTTCCATTATTTGAAGTGATAAAGTGTGTCATTTTCTGATTATTAATGAGCCTTAACAAAAATTACAACAGAGCAGCCTATGGATATTTTTAATAGGTTTTACGGCTCTTATCGTGAAATGATGATTAGAATTATCCAACATTTTCAGCTTGCATTTTTTTCATCTTTAGAAATTTGTATACTTCTTCAAAAACGTGATGTTTAAATCAAGTCTGAATCATAGCATATTCTCTTTTCATGTATAGAAACTGTTTAAAGCTAATAGGAAGATTTACAACTCATAATTTACAAATCCATTACATTTCAGTTCTGCTTTTATGAATGCCAAGCATATTTATTAATCTGTAAGTGTTGTGTTTATATATGGGATACAGCTCTAGACACTAGGTCTCGGCAGATGTTATTGAGTTGGTTCTTACTGCGTACCCTTTCAGCGATATTTATTGTTAGATTGCTGCGTATATCATGAGAGGATATAAATAACGACACTTTGTCTTGGCAGATGTTGTTAAGCTTACTGCAGTGATTTATGTCCAATTCTCAAGAGATCTTTTGATTTCGTAACTTGTTTTTGCGGATTGTGCTGGCTTCATATATTTGTAATTTTGTTCAGTTTATAGCTGCTTGCTAGAGGATAGTGCTATTCTTGTAGGTGAGGATTTGTTCTACCCATAAGGAATCTTAAATAGTGGTTATATTGTTGGTTTATATGGCCATCTCTAACTGGATTCTTCAATCATAAAGTTTGGTGAGGGGTTGAAAATTGTAGCAGAAAGTAACATGATTGTAGTCATTTGGATCCTATGAGCCTGTGAATTTTTACCCGGTTTAACCAAACTCTTAGTGATCTGTGCCATTATTCAGCACTATTGAAGTCGCCAAGGCTGGAAAAGTTTTTCAGAAACAGACCAGGATTATTATGGATAAATAAAATTTCTTGGAAGCTAATGATTTTGTCTCGTTACTCAAAATTGAACTTAAATATGGTTTATACAATGTTTCTTGGGATTACATGCTGTTATTTTTATCAGATAATTTGGATATATCCAGTTTTAGCTGATGGATTGAATCTTGATTTAAACAGTGCGCTTAGCTTAAGGTCTGTAATATTTTAAAGTTGTGGTGACAGGATAATTACAAATTTTTATTCAACTGTTGGAATCTTATTCTTACACAGGAATACTGATCAGATAGTGGAAATTAACTAAACCTATCTATGAATAATATGGTGTGATTTCTACATAGGTTTACTTATACAGTTGTATCTATGACAGATAACAATATCTTATCAGAGAACCTGTTCCATTTTTTGGAGGTGTATACTTGTGAAATTTGCAATATATATGGAATCTTTTATATAGAGATTGAGAACTTGTCACTCAAAAGGTAGTCTGTCTTTAATAGATGTTTCTAACTTTGCTGATATAACTTTCCTCAAATTTTCTTACAATTTCATTTTTGCATGATATTTTCATCTAGTGGGAATATCATTCTCTATGATCCACTTAGCTGAAATTGAACACTACTTGCTTCACAATTGGTAATTCTGCATTTTTGGCATCAAGAGCGGGACATAATTTGCTAGTATACTTTTGTGTAGGAAATGTGTATTGAAAAAAATTCAAATTTTAACCATTCTATTTTGGATGAATTTGAATTCTTTCTTTATCAATGGTAGATTGGCTTCAGTTATACATAAGCTTCTGCATCCAAATATTCCTTTCCTAGGTGTAATTACAGATTGCTAATGTGAAGAATAACATATAAAATCAATATATAAACCTAGGCTCTATTTTATTATTGTCATACAGATTTAAGAATATTCCAAAGTTTGACTGTGGTGATAATAATCATTCCTAAATCTAAAATATTAAAGACTCTTAATCAATGCCTCTATTTCTCAAAGCAACTTTGGGTGATCAGTGTTTTTAAGTAGACTATAGACCATTCCTATAATTGACATACTCCCGTCGCTGAAGGGGTAAATCCACAGAATCGGACAGAGAATCAGAACTCAGAATGAGGCCAACTATGATATAACCCTACTTGGCCTCCTTCTGAGTTCCGATTCCCCGTCCGATTCTGTGGATTAACCCCATCAACAGGGTAAGTATGTCGATTATAGGAATGGTCTATAATAAGTCAAATACGCATAACTTCATCTACATATATATCAAAATACGTAATGTTTAAATCATTGAAATAAATTTTTAAGGTAGGAAATATGATCACTCCTAAATTTTTCATGATTAAATTAGTCTTATTCAGAAATAACTTAAGAATAAACAGGTCTGAATAGTATGTATGACATATATCTTTGCATGTTGGCTAAAGAAGTTTCAAATAATTAAAAAATGGGAAATTGGAAAAAAGTAAATGAATGTCAAAAAACATAGAAAGATGGTCACTTCCCAACACAGTTGTACACCTATAGTTCTCCACAAGATAACATGAAATTTATATTTTGTGTCTTGATGCAAGGGCTTGCTTTGCTGAGCAAATTTATTTTTAAAGAAAAATATGCCTTTAAAGGAGACATATCAAATTCCAATTGCAATACAGTATGGCAATACCATGATTGTTTCCTTCAGGCATCTGCTAGGCAAGATCAGTGCAAAAAACTAATTTCATATATGATAGGGTGAATTGGGGTAGCATAGAACATGTGGGAAGTTGAACACAGAAAACAAAGGGACTTTGGATGGAAATTTGATTTAGTGAATGAAAAAACACAGGTCAATGTGTAACCTATGAAAATGATACTATAACGTGTTGCTCAAATTCTCCAGTAGGCTATATCAATGTTTCAATTTAAATTCTGAGATAAATATAACATAATTTTTATCTTAAGATGTGTTCTATTTGTTCCAGACTACACTATTTCTTTAACCCTAAAAGAGCCGGGGGGGGGCGGAATCCGCCCCCCCCTCCGGAATTTTTTTTATACCTCCGCCGGTTGTTATTTTTTCGCGCTGAAACTTCTTGACTTTTTTCCTTAAAGCCTTGCGCTTCTTTTAAGACCATTTTTGTGAAAATCGGACCTAGGGTTAGGATTTGGCGTTCCGTAATGGCACGCTGGGTCAACCGAAAAACTGACCAAAAACTGATTTTCAATGCAAATTACATACAAATCGTGTTTTTTGTTATTATGATACACTTCCACTATGTTTTATTGTATTTATTTGATTTATTTAGAGTAAGAACATGCCTAAGTATACTTTGACACACATTATTGATAAAAATTGCAACTTTTGCTCGAAAAAATTGCGAAAAACCACGATTTTGGCGATTTTTGGTGATTTTCGCGTTTTTGACGCGACGTCACTTATGACGTCACTGTGACGTCATGCAAGGTCCGATTTCAATTTTTTTGGTACCAATGGACTCGTGAGGGTCCTAGCTATCCACCAGTACCCTACACTTGATGTTTCGTCAATCGGTTTCCAAGATCGGAAGGGGGGGCGGAATCCGCCCCCCCCCGGCTGTGAGATGGGTCGAAAAAGCCCGGCTCTTTAAGGGTTAAAATGGTTACACAATCATACATACCAACAAATTTTGTATTTGAAAATCATTTGGAATAATACTGTTAATACCAAAAGAAATTTTTTTTTTAACATCATCATCTTTTAGAATATAAATTTGAAATATTTTCAGGTGTGTATTATGAAAATAATTTTATTCTTAACCTTGATTTGATTAAAAGATATGATGAAAGTAGATTGTTTGTTTTTAGCTTTGTGTGTAGTACTAGTAAAACCAAGAGAAGATATTGTATGTATCCCATCATGCACTGCTCCCTGTGGGATTGATTGCACAGGAAATCATTCTAGTAGTTAGTGATGAAATGTCCCTAAATTAAAGTGGATTGTCATAATCTTGCATTTTGAGCATCTTTCATCACTAACTACAGACATCATTTCCTGTAAGAAGCAATGCATGATGGGATTCACAAGATATCTTCTCTTAGTTTAACTGATGCAAACTCATGCACAAGCTTGAGAAGGAAAACCATAGCTGTTAGGTATTCATGTGGGTGATCTAACGGGATATTAAATTTGCCATTGTGTTATCTTACAACATGTTAAGATGTTGTGTGTACCCGAGGGCAATGGAAGGTCAGCTATAGTGACAACTATTTTGGTGCTTGATTATTGTTTTGTTTTGAATGAATGTATTGTGTTTCTGATATTAAGATTTAGTTCCACATTTGATCAAGTTCATATAATAATACCTCTATGCACAATATATTTTTGTTTTGTTTAATGATTCATGACAAAAATGTGCTTTAAAAATCTCAGGTAAAAAAGCCTAGTGTTATAGGCCAGGCCAACCCAGATTTTGCATTTAAAAAGAGTTTTTTTTTTAAATTTTGCCTAGATTATGTTAAAATCTGCCTCTTTATAACTAAAAGTTGATATATTTTCAAAATTGATAAACATATTTTTATAATTTGCTTGATGTAAAAGGTCCACCTGCCAGTTAACAGGGTTTGTTTTTGGTAACCTTGTGATAGAAATGTCACCCTTGTTTTGAGGGGGTTATTATGATATATGAGTTTTGTGTTTTAAAGATCTCTAGAGATGCCCATAGGTAGCTACTATGTCTTTACCGTTATAATTTGGATTGGATTTATTGCTACTTACTTGTTGGTTGGCCATTTTTCGGCTTTTCTTCATCCGCAAGTAAACATAATCCCACTTACATGTGCGCCGTAGATACTGATGCACGAGTCACACGTACAACACGCCCTGCGTCTCCTGCAGCTAGGTCTGCTGTGTTCAGCTACGCACATGCTTATCTGTATCAATTCACGATGTGAAGAGACCTGCCTATTCGGTGTTGATCAAAGCAAGAAGTTACCATCAAAGTATAGAAAGAGAGGCAAGATACTAGACTTGGTGCCATTTTATACTGCATGGTGTCATATTGGGATATTCGGATTTTTTGCTGATGATTTATTGCATCTTGCGCAAGATTATCAAAAATACACATTTTGTGTCAATTTTTGATTACATTCCCATAAGGGGCTGGTTCAAACTCAACTTGCAACTGAGCGCGCAGAACTGGCAGTCTGAGTGGTTGTCATTGTGAGGACTGTGGCAACCGTCGGTTTTTCACCAGTATATTTCTGCACTCTAAGTTGATTTTGGCAGGACTTGTGGACACACACAAAAAAAAACAAATTTGAACCCCATGTCTGATGGCACCATATATACTTTGGGGTATGAACAGTCTGGTGGTATCTCCCATTAATATATATGGACACAAAACACACCCAAAATACTTAATTGGAAAATAGGCAATTTAATAATGAAAGTATTTTTTCTTTGCAATGTTGTAGGTTCAACAGGGATCAGTCCAAGTGGTAGCATGTTAGCAGTGCCAGCAGCTCAGCAGATGTCAATACAGCGTACAGCACAGCAAAGGACTAGTAGCGTAGGCAATATGTTTGCATCAGCCTGGAAGAAAGGGGTCGAGATACAACAGGTCAACAAGGTAGGACACGGGACCAATAAGGTGTACCAAAGCCGGTGCCATAATTCAGTGGATTGCAGTGGCGTGTCCAGGGGGGTGGCTTTGGGGGCTAAAGCCCCCCGCAAAGTTACAAAAATCATGTATAATCAGCCTAATTTTGACGAGTTTGGACACTAAGGCCCCCGCACAAATCAGCAAGTCCCCTTCAGCCCCCCACAAGGAAAAATCCTGGACACACCAGTGGATTGTGTAAATAAAAATCCATGGTGCAGGTCACATATACAAGCAATGAGGCCCTGCAATCTGGATTTTTGTTTCTAGTGTCTGTGCAATTGTGGCATAGGCTTAAACTAGCTGTATATTATTGTATCACTGAAGGCTCCTGGCCCTGTGGTGTTTCTCTTGTCCCACTGCTTGCAGTGCTACTGTTTCACTGTTATAGCAGTGCATGGTTGGTACTCCAAATATTGAGGATCATATATTGACAAAAACTTGCAAAAAACTGTAATCCTAAATGTTCACCCCTGTCAGTTGTGGTAGGAGGAGAGGTTACATACTGAACGTATCATCACATACGAAATAGTCAGGCATTTTGTTCCTTTACACCATTTATAATCATGAGGGGAGGGGGCAATTATCTTTCTGAATAGTGTTCACCTTTTTGGCTCTATATCATATTCTTTCAAAATTTTAGGTATATACAATCATAGCAACCAACTTGTTCCAAAATAGCCATTACAGCTTAGGGGCCGCTTCAAAACTGAACCGGTGGTTGCCTGCCGGTTCTGAGTGGTTCAACCAGGATGAACAATAGCCAACCGCCCAGAACCGACAGACAACCGCCGGTTGAGTTTTGAAGCGACCCTTATCAAATAAGGAATACAACCTACACAGGCCGACATTTATGAGTTTTCTCGTTTGAGAGATCTTTTGAGGCTGGTCTCTGATTTTTACTGCGAATACCCCCATAAATTTGTCCAAGATGTAATCGCATATCCAATTGACTAGATCTAAGCTGATATTTGATGTGTCTTTTATGCCAACAGCCTGATGAGACTACTGCCACACAGGTATAAATCATCATTAGTTTGATTTCATCAGTACATTGTTCATTTAACATTCTAAAACATGCTTGTCATTATGCATGAGTTAGAATATATGGAATTTTGTTATTTATTAATATTTGAAATAACCAAGATTTTTCATTTTCTTAATAGTGAAAAAGTTTTTAAAACAAATGCATACAATAATCATGTCATACACTGCATATATGGATGCAAATTGTAGAGTTCATCAAATTTGAAAAGAATGGACTCAAATTGAAATAGAAGACACATTGTTAATAAGATAAGCTGTATGATATTGTCATGATGCAGTCATGTGACAGACATGGCAGCTTTAAAAGGGTCCAACTGTTCATGTTTGCACAGTTGAACTTCACTTGATCAGCATAAATTAGCAGCTAATCTGTGCAATGGTCCAATTGTACTTGTCAAAATTAAACCCGTTGTTCCTTAAAGAATCCTGTCTACTTTTAACATGATGTTCAGGTGTTATGTAAATTGTTTGTATTTTGCTAAAAAAAATTGTTTTGTTTGCGTAGAAATTCATAGCATCCTCTGGCATTTTATGTTTTGCACTATTTTTGACTAAATGTTGAGTTGCCCCTTGCGGTCGACAGCCCTTTTTAGTCACCGGAATACGACATTGGTAGCCAACCATCGGTATGGCATTTCATAATCACAATGTATCAGTCACTGCACACGATCAGATACAATTCATGATAATTGGGGAAGTCAGTTTACACCAAGTCATGCAGAGAAACATAAAGCATTCATTGGTGTTCTCCTCATGGGCATTAGAATTAAGAAAGTAAAGAGTTCAAATTTGTAAAGAAGTTTATATGTACATAAAGCTACTGAGCAAGGCACTAGATCGCGTATACTATTTTTGATCCAGGTTGTTAAATAGTTACCATTATTCTCTGAGCACTCAATATGGTACATAAATAAATATGGTTATGTAGGTCTAAAGTTTATCTTCTAAATAAGCTCCCTGAAAATCGCGTCTAGAATATTCAAACAATCAAGCTTCTACGCAATACGTGCGTACCTGTAATTCAGAATTTAATTCAACTGACAAAGCTGATGCATGACGATAGTTATGACTGGTCAATTTTCTTGAGTGTCAAGAACTTGGCGTGACGATCACAGTAACAACCAATCACATCCAACTGTGTGAATTGCAGTGGGTCGCGTATGGCTCAGAATACTACTTGACAACATGCGTAAACCCAGCGAAACAGGGAGCTCATTTCGAGGATTGACTTTAATTTAACAGATTTAAGAGGACTAGTCATGGTTACTATAATTATCTACTTTAGAGATAAAAGAGTTGTAGAGATATTTTTTTAATAATTAGAGAAAAATAAGGATGATGTTTATAAAATTCAGTGAGATCTATTGTTTAATCTTAATCAAATTTTTGATATTTCCTTGTACAAAAATGTTAGCACACTTCATAAGTGACATTTGCACACATTTCCATATGTGATAAAAAAAACAATGTGTTCAGCATTTACAGAAGAATTTGCCACACAGTGACTGCCACCTCATCCCATTTGTGTTTCAAACAGTAACACACTCATTTGGGAGTATATATTTGTATACTCATTCAATTCCATTAAGGTGCAGTATTGTATCTATTTGTAGAATTGCGCCGTTCTTGAAAAAAATAAATAATGGAGTATTACCATTGAATGGGAAATTTTTATCAAAAAGACACAATCCTGCACATCACTCTTCAATAAGTTTTGACTGACTGTTTGATAATTATTTAACACCATTTCATTCGTCAAATTATCCATATTTTGATTATGAAAACAAAATCGATGTTTTGTTTGTTTAAAATATCATCCTATTTTGCTCTGTTTGTTTCATGTTTTTATAGCACTGCATTTTAAGTTTGCTTCATGTTAATTACTGGTTCACTTTATGATTTGCTAGTCTCCGTCTATGCTTTCTTTTGCTTTCAATATGCTAGGAAACTAATAAAGCAACAACACCAACAGAACAGTATGAGGAGGAGGTAAGTCGGCTTATGTCAGTGTTTTTTTGTGTGTCCTCCCTGTACATTAGACACAGTGTTGCCCTATTGACATAATCAGTGTTGCCATACCCCAAATTTTTAGCCCATTTGGACAACTTTGAAAGCTCGCTGCAAACCTTTGTTATCATAACTGTCAAAATTTCTCCTTTGTTTTATGTGGAACTTTTTATGTAGAATCTGATTAATTAGTGATTATAGTTCGACTTCTGAGATTAATTTACCACAACATTTTGCAAAAGCAAATTATGATATTTGAAGATCTGTGGACACAATTCTTTGCCATAATTCTGAGCATTAGATGCCCACAGTTTATTTTTAGATAAGTGTGTTTGTGGCCCAAGGAGGGCACATTCGCATATTGGTGATACGGGTATGTGCCGCTTTGGAGACCCCTTTTTTCACGGCTGATCCAATTCTATAGCTTTGCATTTTCCTGAAATCGCCATTCTCAAGACTCGTTTTAAAATGCTTGGCTTGTCAATTCCCTAGCCTCCAAAATTTGTGCTGCCAATGGCACACCCCTGTCAAATAATAAAGTGAGTGCCCTGCCCTCCCTTGGGTTGGTGGGCTTTTATTGCTTTAAGTTGGGCATTCTTGTCATTAATTTTAACTGGCTGGCCAAGATGTTGCAAAATGTAAAATTTCCTCATAATTTTTATTTTTTCATTGTCATTTCAAGCATTGTTATGTTTCCACTATTTGCTCATGTATTGAATATTTTGATTTAAAAATACAATCTTGTAATTTATTTGCATTTTATATATATTTTAAAGTTTGCTTAATGTTGAAAAATTGTTTTAAATTTGTTTTGTTTTTCTCTGTATTTATTGATAACAAAAAACAACATTGTCAATTACCTTTATGACACTCTAAAATGTCAAGATATTCATTTAATATTAATTTATCTTGTCATTTGAATTTCTCATATTATCACAAACTCAAGTTTATTTTTTCTCCTATCATGTGAATGTTAAGTGACATGTGTGATCTAGCGTTAGTCCTGAATCTTAATCAAGGGGCATTGAGAGTTGCGGGTTTGAATCCGGTTTGTGACAATTGTGTTCTTGAACAGGATACTTAAGGTACTTATGTGTTCCTCTCAACTAGGTGTTAAATTGGAATTCTTCAATGCTAGGAAGGTAACAAACTTGCTGAGGAGGAGATGTGGTGATTCCCTCACTGCAAATATAACAAAAATTGTAGAATCTGGTATAGCCCTTTCAAAAGGGAGATAGACACTCCACGCCCAGCAAATACAGGTTGTCCCTTTAACCATATATCAATGTTATCAACATAGTATTGATATATCCATTTGATTTGTGTTCCATTACAGGGCTTTAAACCTTCAGTGATGACGCCGACAATGACAAAAGGGAACCCTCAGACATTTGACAACATCGATGTACAACAATCATTAATGGAACTTGAAAGAGAAATGGATCGAGATCAATCATCGCTAGCATCAACGCCTGACAACAAGACTGCATTAAATAACGCCAACAATTTAAACAATTCTAATGCGGTATGTGTTCATGTAACTGCTAATAATAGTACACCACTAGCTGTGACTGTAATTACACAAAGCGGGCCCCAGGTAATGGGATTACCGCCTAATATCCACAAACCGCCACCAAGCGGGGGTGGAGGTACACAAATCCCAGGCGTACAAAACAAACGGACTACATCCATTATTAGTACAAGTAAACAACGTGGTGCAAGTCCATCAAGAGCAGAGACTAGCAAGAGAGTACAGTTTAAGGAAGATTTAGAAGAGAAAATACCAGCACATAGTTCAATAACTCCTCCCCCTTCGCCTCATACCCCAGCTAAACCTATTTTAAGTAACAGCAATACCTCATACCAGCCCTCGTATTCGCCAAGAATCGGTCATTCATACAACCAACCGCATCCTACATCACGTCCGCTGTCCTTCCCTATGACAGAAACCGTACACTATGCTTTACCACAGCACACACGGTCACATTCAGTGTCAGGTGTACAACCGATGTCACCACCTGTCACAAGATCTAGTCATAGTCCTCACAATATCCAGCTAATTGATGCTCACCCAATCCCCCATGCAATCTCACACCAAGTAGCATTAGGTCAGGAACGACACAAGTCACATCACCACAAATCTCATGGTCCTGGAAGTCCTGTAATGCGTATTAACGCAAACGCAGCGACTAGTCCTCCTATGAGTCGTAACCAACCACACTCACCGCATAGTCCGGTTATGCTTATTAATGCAAATGCAACTAGTCAGAAAATGGGCAGCCCCAAAATCAGGCATGATAACTCGCCACCTGTTTATCATATGGTATCACCGACACTAATGCAAAAAACGCATCATAAGCCCCAGGCCATTGTGCAACCTCAAGCTCAAGTAGATTCCCCTCATGGGTACAGGGAACCTATCTATGATACAGCACTTATACAGCAGCAATCTCCTGGGTCACATCAGCCCAGTCATATGTACTCTCCACCCCCTCGCTCAAGTCCGTATCCCTCACACCAATCACGTAGTTCACCTGTCGATATTATCACAAGCCCGCAACGATCCCAACATAATGGTAGACCCTTGTCCCCTCCCACTAGCTCCCACTTTATGACAGAGTTAAATAATGCTTTAAAACCAGGAGTTTTGATAAATAATAATAATTTAACAAGTAAACCGCCTCCTTCTCCCAGGAATAGAGTCACTCGGCAGGACATACCATTCAGTCAGGCGGGACAGAATCCATATCAATCCCCTTACAGTCAGGGGTCACAGTCACCAAGAACGAGTCATCCTCCTAGAGTCATGTATCCAGTTGATGGTCCTACAGTCCCCAAACAAGGTATTCAGAGTCCTCCTCAATCACCAGGGGGAGTTAATGCCATCCGTGTCCTACCTCAATCACCCGGAGTCACCCTCCGGTCTACTGGCCATCCTCCTCTGCTAACCAGACAGACCTCCAATAAAGGCCCTAAGCCACCTCCTCCACCAAGGAGAACAGATTCTGGGTCATTAGCTGGGAAAAAAGTACCTCCTCCCCCTCCACAGAGAACTACATGAATGTAATATGAAGGTGAATAGGAGAGGCTGGGGCAATTCAGAGCATGTGGGTTTTTTAACGGAATAAAATCCATATTTCAAGCTGTCACATTTAAGTTGCCCCAGTTTACCCTAATCAATTCAAATTGTAATGTAAGATAAATAAGATAATAGCAATGTTTTATTGAATCAAAATTTACACATTTTTTACAGTGCTAGTTTAATTGTCATGTATAATTCCATCATTTGATAGTCCACATTAAGATTAAACCTCAATATTTTTGTGCTTTTCTGCAAAATAAAACAAGAAAGTTGAGCATGCATTTATGTCCATTTAGGCCTAATGTCCATATCTGGAATTATTATAGACCCAATGCTTAATTCATTACTATCGGCATAACCCATTTTGAATACTGTAAACCAAATGTAATCATGCTGAAAAACTTACACTTTTATCCAATTTTGTCCTGAAACTCACTGAATCTTTTTGTTCACATTTGTATATATTGTAAATAAGACACAAATATATTGGTTATATGATGCAATATAAGTTTGATTATAAGGTGATTCAAAAATAATGTACAGGTCTTTCTTATGTTATGTTGTAGGGCAGGCAGGGGCTTCTCTTAACTGGTGGTTATTGAAATAATGAGATTTTGTTGTGAGATACTTTTCAACAATAAATCTTAATTGTTTCAATCTCCACAAGTTCTATGTTACCCCAGTCTACCCTATGTTGTAAGTAAAGTGATTAAGTAGAGATTTTGATGTTTAACACTCGCTATTTTAAAACAAGACGTGAGTGCGTGAAGGTGCAGCTGGGCTGCAGTATTTATATCATGTTTGAACAGATTAATGTTTCATCTTTGAAAATGAAACCATTTATCAAATGGTGTCGCTTAATGTTCAGGTAGTATCAATGAATTGAAATAGAGGCACAAATGTTAATTGAGATATAATGGTGTAATGTTGCATTTTACAGTAATAATAACAAACAAGGCTTCAAATATATCAATAAATTATGTTAGACAAAGCCAGAAAATGACTTACGACTTTAGCTTTCGACATCTTTGACGACGTCTTGATCACAAGTGGCGATATCCACTAACATAATTTATGGATATATTTGGAACTTACAAGCCTACAAAATATGCATTTATCTCATGAAACAAGGCTTCTGTTACATTAGATGCACCTTTTTATAAAGAGAAGAATATTGGTGTTATCAACAATATTGAATTATAGGGCAGAGAACCAAATTGGAACTAGGAGTAAACTGGTTTCAGAGACCATGTTGCTTTATCAATGTCTGGCAAATGACCTGGGCCCGTTTCATAAAGATTTGAATCAAATTTGAGGCCAACCTGAAAATTTTGATTTTTAGCGAAATACAATGTGTTTTTTTTGGCTAAAAGAGAACCTCTACAAAGTCGGACTGTGGACAATCAGTTTTAAGTGGGAGAATGTGAAACTTTGTAGAAAGGCTATGTAAAGACGACTAAAGGGTCACATGATACAATTTTGTTCCTGGCTGTATTTCTACTTGGTGATCTTTAAAACTTTTTGATTCCCCCTCGTATGGCATGTATATGTGAGTACCCACTAATTGCATTATCAGCCATACAAAGTCGCTACCAAATTTATTGGTCATTATCATAGATGGACAAACCATTGTAGCGTATTGGTAGGATCAGTTCATTTTGTTTCTAAGGGACTGCTTTTACAATATTTGCCACCCCTACCCTTGGTTCTCAAGTTTATCTCATTGATAACAAAGCCCAGACATAAAGTTACTCTCAATTTGTAGATAAGTAACACATTTCAATTGAACCCAACCTACGCTTATTTTGAAGATGTATAATTCATTTGATATTATCATAACAGTATTACTGAGTATAACCAGAAGTGATAATTTACTAACCATTTTGATATAATGTATTATAGTCAACAAAATGACACATAAAGTAAGTCTATTTTATTCTGTAATTTTTCCCTGACTATTTTTTTAAATGTACTGCTATAATGCACAATTGATGTAAGATGCCAGTATTGTATTTCTTTTTTAATAATCATAACAATTTCTTGACATTATATTATGGCATTTGAACGAAATCTTTGCATCCCAAATTAATAAACAAACACATTTTTCTTGCTAATTTTTCCATACCCATGCATACACAAATATGTGTCTGTCATGATCAATCCCAACTTGGACAATCTAAAGCTTTGATTTTTAAAAATAACCTCAAATTCTATCAATTTGAATTTTGTTTATACCTTGACCATGATGCTAACACCCCACCTGATTTTTATAATACTTTTGAAATTGAAAAATTCATGATTTTTATTTGATAATTAATGTAATATGGTGCAATATTATTTTCATTTGTATTTCTGTTGTATTATTATAGAGTTGTTAGCATAGATATATAAAGTGTAGAATCCGCAATGTAGCACAACACCACAAAATGGCACCTTCAGTTATGGGGTAAAATTTTGGGTCGTAAGTTCAGGGTCTGCTCTGATATTTATCGCTGAGTGTCTGCAATCTCTACTCAAGCTACTTGTGATGAGCTTAAAACATCAAGACTCTATATTGTTTATAGATTTAAGGGGAGATGCCAAACTTGATACCATTTTTATTCCGATGTTTTTGCCGATGATGCATTACATCTTGTCAAAATGTACTGATTTTGAAATTGCGCATGTACCCTTTGTGTTCGATTTTGCATACCTTTTTATATGGTTTTGCTCAGGACTCAAATATCCTTAATTTGAGCCCCATGTCTGACGCCGCCATTATACTTAGCGATATAGGAAATCTGGTATCTCCCCTCTAAATCTATGGTGTTGCTGGACATCAGGTGATGTGTAGACACTGAATGCTTCATTGTGCAGTAAAATAGATGCAATGCATCTTTTGATATCAGATAGGCTGCTCAAACATTTTGCCCCATGGCTGACTATAAAATGACTTTTTGGTTGTAAGCATGTTTGGTGCTAATTCACCAGTTCACTTATTATGTTAAGGTTATCCTCCCATTGCTATATGTCTCCACTAAGTTCCCACTTGCACAAAGTATGGAAAATTTGTATTTTTCTCCTGTTTTGATTTTGTTGATGACTATATTCTTGATAGAGCTTTATCCTATAGGGTGTATTACAATAATTGAATGTTGAGATTTCCTGTATGAGCTGGTGAATAATAAAATATCTCCTTAGGTTGCATGTCGTAGCAACAGTGTTTCTGCTATTGTGGATGTCAAGATTGGCCCAACTTTGTATTGGTAGAAAACTTAGTGATTTAACAAAAAAAAGTTTTTGCATATTTACTTTGCACAAAATGATTTTGGCCATATTTCAACATCAATTTTGAGACATTGGCGAAGGAAGTGAAGAGATTCTGTTGCCATGGCAACCCAAAGAGGATGTATTTGATTCACTCAAAAGGGAAATCTAAATGTTTCAGCTTACTTCACATCTCCTCAGTTTAACAATTGAGTGATGATTACAAATCGATAATACTTGCATGAACTAACCCCAAATAGCCCCTATGTCAATCAAATATTCATTGCATATACTGGATGATCAATTCTCCATACTCAAATCAAATACAGTTTGCATGGTCTAAGCAATAATTGTTGATTCAAAATTCATTCTCCCAACTATCAGTCAACTATAAGACCACCATATAATTCCAAATCATTTTGTAACACGAAATCTTTTTTTTGTTTTCTAACAGGCTTCTCAATCATAGACGTTTGTGTAGTTGTGTGCACACTCACTGCATGTGTGTGACTATTTGGCCTAGGAGCATGATTCCTCGTAGCACCGCCTTCTCGATGTGATGATAGATATTGCCACCCACAGCATTAGTCAATGTACTTGTCCCTTATGCATCCATACATCAATCCATCCAGTACAGTCAGTGTTTTGCTTTGATTTGCTGTGTTAATGTATAATGCCGTGTGGACAATAGTTTAAGAACATCAGTCAGTGTTGAGTCAGTATTTGCAATACGTGGAAAAGGTGAAAGTTCTTCTTGCAAACTTACTATAAATTTCCAAAAAAATATACATAAATGTATACACATGGTAAGTATCTTTCATTGTCAAGCTTTGCAAATGACCTACATGGTATTTCCCAAACCAGAAAGTATGGAGACATTCCTAAACAATTTACTACATTTGTGATTTGAAGAATAGTTTATAATATTTTATCCAACTTTGTTTTGATGTATTTAAAAAACAATATTTCCGTTTTAACACCAACTCTGTAACTGATGCATGTACGTTTTGCATATACATTTTCTGAACTAAAACTTTTGAAATAAAGATCTTACTTTTACTCAAGTCAGACTCATTTTCACATTTAATGATTTAGTTTTTGCCTTGAAGCAGCATGAAAAAGTTATGATGTTCTGTGGGAAAAGTCTTCATATATAATCTTTTGAGTCTCTGACAAGTTTAACAAAAAAATTCTACATAAATTCTATAGACTTATACTAATCCTTGATAACTTTTTGTATAAGAGCTTGCTTGTTATATTAAAGGAGGAAGACCTTTAAGTACTATTATATATATTACATTATGAAATCAAATCATGCTCAAACCTAACAAACCTTGAAATTTGATTGATCTGATGATTTTCTTTCATAGAAAAAGTATATTCATGTGTTACTTGGTACCAAGTACCAAGTTGGGTTTCCTTGGCAAAAGCCTAAACAAGGTGATTTTTTTTAATATGGAACAGTCTCTTAACTTCAACAGAACCTTGGTTATTAGAGAAAATTGCTTCAACCCCAGTAAAGAATGTACCTCTTGACATTATGTTAGCAGTAGATAGATCAGTGTATATGTTTCCTCACCGTATCTTAAATTCTTATACGGGAGCACCCCGTTGTTGATTCGTAATGAATCCACAGTTGATATTCAAACAAGCGCGCCACACACGGCACATTGTACACAGAGGTGCGTTTACGCAGTACACATAAGTCGGCGCACTGTTCATCACGTGTCAGGAACATGAGTACGTGCAAGTTTAGACTGGCGTTTGGGAACAGTAAAAAATGACAAAGCAACAAACATTTAATAACTATCATTTTGCTTCAGATTCTTCCAAATATATACTTTTCTTCGGGAGCTACGCTCCCTCAGAAAAGTACCTCAGCCCAAAACAAACACCTCCAATTTTAAACAATGACCTCAAAAAAGATGGTGCGCAGTTATTATTGTCTAATCAACACTTCTGTCTCCAATGCATCGGTGTATTTTTATCACGCCCGGGTGGTTAAAGCCACCCTTGCGCTATAAAAATATGCGTATGCATGGATGCATCGTTGTTGATTGGGATGAACAACTATGTAGCGTGTTTGAATACCTAATTCAATAATGTTTTGAGGACACACAATTGTTAACACTTTCACAAATTATGGTGCATAACATTTGGGCACCATTTTTGCTTTCAAGTAAGTGCAAATATTTCTTATTTATAGAGAAATACATTAAAGTACAAATTGGTGAATAACAATCATGCACCGAGTATGGGTTCACCACGACATTTTCTTTAGACAGAATCATATGTATTTACTGAGTAATTACAACATGGTACGTTGAAATGTTGAAAACAGGTTGTTGATGATGTTGAATGCTCGGTGAAAATAGTGTTGAGCTCACATGAGCAACCCTGATATTTCGATATACTCAGATCAGTTTACCTTCATCAAAATTGAGAGCATGGGTCATAGAGGTCAAAACAAATGGCTTGATTTTATTTTCTGTAAAAGAAATTCCACGCTATATATTTCCTTCGCAATACTTGTTGTTATATTAGTAGCTATAGTAGTTGTATTATGGCTGTTTCAGAATTTAATGGCGGTTTGCCGTGTCTGACAAGGATGAGTGATAACAAACCACATTTTAAATTGTTCTGCTGTAGTAGCACTACAGTTGTTCAGCTAATTTGCATAATTTTTACATTGGTTTGTAGCTCCCAAATGTATCCATTTCAACTGCTAATGAACTGGCCAAATTGATAAGGTTAACAATTCTGTCAGTTTGTCGGAAGGGTGAGATTACATATTTTACAAATTTACATCGTCACATCCTTGTCAGAGATTCTGAGACAAGCTTTATTTCGTCATGTGAGCGCAAGAAAGTCGTATCTGCAAAAAGTTGTACCTGCCTTTTGTCATTAATTTGGATTGCACACTGTAAAATCTCCAGTCTTGGGTCACTGGTTCTTGAAATGGTTCGTCACCTGAAGAACCATTTCAAAAATCACCGACATAAGACAGCGAAATTTTGAGAGATTTTTCACATTCTTGTGACAAGTTGAAAAATAAATATAACTTAGGGCGGCCATTGCAGATATGACTTTCTTGCACTCACATGAGGATTTGTATGTTGTGATTGCATAGATCAGTCATAGATTTATTGTGTGAATGCAAGAAGTGACTATAGTTCAATAGCTGCCATTTTTCACAAATTTGCTTTTCACAGAGAGTCTAGTCTTAGGTCAGTGGCTCTTTAAATGGTTTTGTAGGTGACTGTGTCACTTAAGAACCATTTCAAGAACCACTGACATGGGTCACAAATGTTGACGTTTTGTTCCGTGCTAGTGACAAGGTGTAAAATAAATCTTAACGGCATCCATTACAGATAATTTCAAGAACCACTGACATGGGTCACAAATGTTGACGTTTTGTTCCATTCTAGTGACAAGGTGTAAAATAAATCTTAACGGCATCCATTACAGATAATGGGTCACAAATGTTGACGTTTTGTTCCATTCTAGTGACAAGGTGTAAAATAAATCTTAACGGCATCCATTACAGATATGACGTTCTTGCATTTACATAATCAGATAAATAGAGTGTAGGTTCCATATTGATAATGAGGCATACGAGCCATGCTAAGCAAAATTGGTGGCGTATTTGTGTTAAATTAGCTCAAAGATATACGTATGAACTAAATCAGAAAGTATTTGGTGTGTTGTTTGTTTTTGTGATGACATTGCATGAGCTCTAGCTTACCATACAAGTTTCATTCAATTTGATATATTTGCAGTGAATGAAGAACTGTGGGGTGGTTAACAAGTCTTAAAACCCCCTTTAAATTATGCCAGGTGGTGGAGGCTTGAATGAATATCTTAAATTGGTTGGTGGTAAAGTAATTTAAGGTGGCTTAGCACTGAAAAGAATTCCTTTATCTATGTTCCTTATTTTTTGATATATGGTGTTTTCATATGTGCTGATTTCTTTTCTGGAATACAAAAGGGGGTCACTGACTTAGTTTTTAAGAACATTTCATTTCAAAAACACTATGTTTAACCACTTTTATGGTAAAATCAAAATAAATAAGACAAAAACACTTATAATTAAAAAATGGCTCTATTTTCTCTCTCTTTTTCACATATTAAACGCTTCATCTGCATGGTGAAAAGTAACAATAAACTCACATTGAACCTTCATTGCCCTAAGGCTGCGATCACATAGAAGTATACGGTATTTGCTACATATACTTCTATGTGATCGCAGCCTAGAGGATACAATTTAATGTATTCACTCAAATAGCTGATAAAATTTGAATGTTTTAACTTACCATAAATTTGTCTACAAGCTACTATCCACCTAAACCTGTGGTGCCATTGCTTAATGAAATGTGGAATTTAAAGCTTTACCTATCTGTTCATTGTTGTAATAGTATTAGTGTAAGCTTAAGCTTAGGAGTCGTTTTCAGTTGTATTTTTTCACTGTTCCCCTATTTTTGAATGTGTTATGTACACTTGCTATAAAATAGAAACACCTTAAGATGCTTAAATAGAAACACCTTAATTATTGCTTCAGACCTTGTGTTGCTACACTGCATGATTTAAAATGTTTGAAAATTCTTCCAACATTGATACTGTGAAGTTGATAAATTGAATTTTTGCTGATTTTTATTATTGGATTTCATTTTGTATATTCATGATTTGCTATTAATTTATGTAATGAAATCAATCTTACACGTCAATTTTTCTTTTGCATATAATTGTATTATTAGATTGTATTAGATTGATAGCTTTCCCAGGCAATAAGTGGAATTTTGGGATCGATTGACAGATAATGGGTTTTATATTGCTTTGTATTATGTTGTATATTATTGTTCATAGATGTTTATATTTGGGATTCATTTGGACGCATTTATTCCAGAGTGTAACCAATCTGGCAAAACATATATTTATTGGACAATTGAAACAAAAAACCATGCAGGGGATGCATTTTTAAACAATGGGCCCTGAACTCTGGATTTTTGTTTACCCTGTCCAATAAATGATTGTTTGGCCTATTAATATGTTATGTTTTAAAAGGTGCTTATATATTATTAACAAGTAAGATTTTAAGAGTCTCATTATTCTTCAGACAGTAGGGTGATTTGGGGTTAATTGGAACAGAAGTTTTTAACTTCCAAATAACCCCAATTCTACCCTATGTACAATGTTGTTTATGTATAAGCTCTCGGTTATTTTGGCATATGGTATTTTATTCTTGCACTGGTAACAAAGAACACATTTTTTGTTTAAGATCACTCATTTGTTCATTTATTTTTGCATGCTGAGTTGCTTCTCAAGCAATACAAACAAAATGATAACAAAACCTTGAAACATCATAGATTTTTGTGTTCAAAGGGGTTAGCTGAGTGGTATTTTTATTTAGAGAGAGCATTTGCCAGCTGTTCAGAATTCAGGGTATTACAACAAAAGTTGTTTATTTATAACCTTTGAACTTTGACCTTTACTCAAAGTGCACAGTCCGGTAAGTGGTTATTTAACGCATGTAGACTGTAGTGTAAAATATTTTGGTTCCATTTTAAGGAATTAGGTCATCTTTGAAAAACCCCATTGCTAGCTAGCTTGCTGATTGGCACACTTCTGGTTTGATATGTATAGCCAAGAGAAGATAGATGTGCTTCCCAGCATGTATTACTACCACTGGAATTTTTGGTACAGGATATCTTGTGAATTTTTTTGTGATGAAGCATGCTTAAATGTGAGATTACAACAGTTAATTGGATTTAAAGTCATGATGATGATGATGGTCATTTTAGCACTGACTGTTCTCATTATTACAATAAAACCATCCAGTAGACTGTAATGCATGATGGGAAACGTATATAAATCTTTTTGTTTAGCCTGCAAATCAGTGGAGGCAGATAACATGGCTGTCTGTTACTTATTGCATATGTGTGCTCACAGTCATCAACATGCTTTTTCATGTTGCAAAAGAATGACATGTATAGCTTACAGCTTTACATTTAAAAAAAAAGGCATTCTGTGCTATATTGTGTTGGGTAAAGAGTTTGTTTTGACCCATATTCTTTAAGATATTTAATTAATTCATGACCAATGAATGATTCGGTATGCTATTATTGCTGTTAATTTCTCTCGGATATTGGACATAAATAATCATAAGACTAGGTTATAAG
>JXSR01S020757.1:30559-40957 GCA_000969725.1 Ophiothrix spiculata
TAAGTTTTTCATATAAAAGTCTTTATGACAGGTTTATTCAACTTTCTTAATTTTCTGTCAGTGTTGTTGATATTGTTGTGGTCACTTGTTGTTGTAGATGTCACTTTTCGATGATGTCATCTCCAACATAAGAGGTCTCATTATAATAATGAGATTTACTTAAACAAGTTTTAAATTTATGACCAAATATCGGCTACGACCTTGCTTAGATGTAGAGGCATACCTTTATAATTTTTTATAATACTATATTTTCATTTATTTATATAATGCTAATGTTGGACAAATAGCTCATTGACTACAGCATGAGAAACAAATAGCAACCCAGATTTAAAATTTTTAAAAAGCATTGCTAATTCTCAAAAGTAGCCCAATATGGCTTTTTTAGACGCTATAGGGGAAAGTGTGGTAATGCCGGACAGTGGGTAATCCCGGACAAAGCAATTGCAGCTAAATGGAGAAGGGTACCACTATTACACTACCCTGTGACTTAAGCTACCCTAAGGTGTACCTCACATGTACCACTACCGGTGCTATAAGCCGCATCTTTTTTTCGAAAATCAAAAAAAAAAACAGGTAAATGTCATTTTGGACTTTTTATCTAACAAATGATTTATTAAGATGGGTAACAAATAAGTATGCAATAAAGATCAGATGTGAAGTATACATAGAAAATTATATTTGGTACTTGGTTGTTAGCTTTAGGTATGAATTGGGGTATCTTATCAGTGGGTTAGTAGAACAAACAATGTAAAAGTAACTCATATCCTTGAAGGGTAATCCCGGACAAGTGTCCGGGATTACCCCATCCAATATAAACACATTCAATTTGTAACAATTTATTTGATAGTTGTAAGTATTATTAACGAGCACTGCACTGTTGGTGGGCAAAACCTGCAAAACAAAAGAAATTTATTAAGTTACTCAATATTGAGTTCTGATGTTACAGAATCTTGATGGATATAATGTCCTTCAATCTGATAATACATCAATCGTCTTATCTGCAATTAAAATGCAGTTTTTTAAACATCTGTTGCAATCTGACATCGCTATTTGGTGAAAAACAAGTCTTATAATAATGTCCGGCATTACCCCCCAGATCGCGGGGTAATCCCGGACGCCGCCATTTTTTGTTTCTGTCTGTAAGTCTAAAACTGTGGATTCGAAGATGCTATTAACATGTGGCTGGTTACTATGTTACTTGCTCTTAACAGTGATAATGATTGTTCTCCATAACAATGATTTAGTATTGTACATATGAGGTGTCCGGGATTACCCCACTTTCCCCTAATACACGATCCAGGTCGAGCACAGATACCATCCCGATCCCGATGTAACCGGTATCAGGGTTTGAAAATAACCCGGGGGTAACTGGGTATTTTGACTGGGTAACCACCCGCGTTACCAAAAAAGCGAGACCTGGACAGGTCTCGAGACTTGCAATATAGGGTATCAAAATCGAAGTGGTACTATGAAGGTCTCACATAGGGTATCAAATTTGGCCTTTCTGTTTCTGATATGGTATCAAACTATGAAGAAATGGTTGAATTTATGATAATGATGCCTTAAATTGCTTCAAATACCTAGACACACTCCTTAAGAGTGTTCAAATGGTGTACAGTTAAATTTTACCTATTTCTTGAAATAATTATTTCATCACGGTCTCAGATAGGGTATTCATTTGAACAGGCATAGTCCCGGATAGGGTGTCCATTCAAACAGATAAGATAGATTTATGGTCTCAGATAGGGTATCATTTCATCCATTTTGGTCTCACATAGGGTCACCTTCGGAACCTGCGAAACTCGGGTAGTTACCCGGAAACCAATATCAGTTACCCCCGGGTGAAAATAACCATAAAAAACATAGGCCTAGATAATCTTTGGAAATTGCTGTTTGGGACGAGCATTCTCGCTGAAACTAACTAAATTTATTTATTTATTTATCTAAATTTATAAATAAATAAATAAATAAATAAAAGATATAATAGATAAATACATGACATTTAAAAAAAATACAGGCACATTCTTGTAGGTAAATAACAGACCTGTACCTCAATGTGCCTTTTTATATAGCATTAACCGCATTACCATTAGCGGAAAGATATGCCCAGGCTATGCTTTATTAGCGTGCAGATGTCTACGTCGATACTTGGTATAATCCAGCAGTAAGATGTAGAAACCAAGGAAAGATGTAAACGCACCCCATAATGATCGCGTATTTATGCGTTACTCTAGCGCGTTAGTCAACTCGCACACTGATGACCCTTTCATGCAAATAAATACTTTGATATTCTTCCTACCCAAAGAAGAAATTAGTGCTATGTTTAAACACTTGTAAAATAAATTGCCCAAAGTGATTTTGGATATGTGATTCTACAATTTTTTCTGCACCAGTACATACCAAAAAATCAGTTTGAGGATTTTATTCTACCTCAAGTTTCCCTACGCTCTAACTAATAATTAAGTTTCTCCATTCGCTGGGATTTTGGAGAAGGACGCTTGTTGTTATGGTTGTTTGGGTGAAAATCGCACATATTTACAGAGTGTGATTAGTCTAATTCCAGTGCTTTTGAAGCGCCGACGATCGCGGCGACACGCGCATTACATGTACGCTCGATGAAGTACACAAGCAGACTTAATTAAAATACTGTACTTGTACAATGATACCATCCATCCCAAACGAGCTGTAATGCAGCCTCTTGCCATTCTTGTCTTCAGGGATGCCACTTTTCCAACTTTTGTCGGAATTCCGACTTTTTTGGCAAATCCTAAGGCTAAAAATTTCTGACTTTTCTAGTTGGAGAAAAAAACGGAAGTTGGAAAAGTTGGGAAAAATACATGAAGGGATTTTTGTGACATTTATTTAGCGAATGTCATACTTGCAAAAGCAAGCAAACAAAAACAGCTGAAAAATCAAGACGAAAGAAAAAAATACCACTTTGCAAAAAAAAAACATTTCCCCAAAAATAAATAAATAAATAAAACACAATAGGGTCTTCATTTGTCACTATAGACATGAAAGTCATGAACTCATTAATCAAACAACATTTTAAAAACCTCATCAAATCAATAAACACAACAGTTAATGACATAGGCCCTGTCCCCTAATCACTTCCTGGAAGCATGATTGACATGGGTGACCTGCCGACCTCTGCCAGCATGTGTAAACAATACCGCAATGTTTTGATCAGTTTCTTGATTAAAGTATCGACAAATGCTGTTGAATTTCATCATTTTGCACTAATAGGTACACCAAATTGAACAAGAATTTCAAAAATATACACAATGAAAATGACAAATGTACGTTTATTTTGCAAAGTGCGTGCAAATTTCGTGAGTTTGGGGGGATTTTAGATGCTGTTTTGGATAGGAAATGGTGCGGTTGAGAATGTTTTCACTGTCATATTTTGTAAGCTTACGATCGAAATCAGACAAATCGTGATTAGATTCTTTGATTTACATTGTATTATTATATTTAAAAACTAATTTTAGGTGAAAGAATTGACATACAAAATGTGCCTTTCATGTTGCACTTTCAGACATACGGAAATAAATATGCTACCATGATTTTTGATTCAGTGAAGTGTGCCATTTAATGTACAAAAATGTATTCAGTCGAGAAGCGCGATGACTTGCACACCTGAAATGATGTTTAGGGGCCCGGTAGGAGCGCATTCGCGCCCGCGCTCCTTAAAAATGAAGGACTGAAACTATTGTAATTACATAAGGTGCCATACATCAAAATCAGATAATTGAGATGCACGGGAAGGCCAATACAATGATTTTAAAATATACTTTCGCATTTGATTATATGGGTAAGACGGACTTAAAAAGCCTTTTTTTCTGCCAAAAGAGAGACCTTTTGAAATTATAAAAGAAAAGGAGCTTAAAAGTTTTTTCTCTTCATCATCATCCTACGACCTCCATCGAGATCCATGACACACATCTTTGCCAACCATCTTTATTACACATAGCTCTTCCCAGGTCATTTAAGTTCAAGCCAGTATCTCTACATATGGTTTCAGGGTACGTTAAAAGGTCTACAGCCTCTGTTTGGACATGGCAGTCTTCAAAGAAGAATGTCAGATATGATTTGGTCCTTGGCTCGAAAGCAGTGACCAGCAAACTGGGCTCTCCTCTGTGTCACAGTTGTAGAGATGGGAGGTATATCACCATATTAAAATCCGATGCTTAGTTGGATTGTTTCCAGGACATATTTGGACACGCATTAGTAGCCTGGTGTAGGTGCCATCTAAGCAATCTAGAAGCTCTTTCTTCAAATTCCATGTTTCTGCGCCATACAATAAGATGCTTTCAACACAGGCCCTGAAGAATCCAATTTTGGTTGCTCTGGTAATATCAGATTTCCATGACATCAAGCTTGTTACAGGCAGTCCATGCTTGTCCCTTTTTTGTCAAGAAGTCTTTTTTGCTATCAAGTACATATATGACCCAAGGTATTTAAAATCATCTACTTCCTTGATGACAGTTCCGTTCATTGAGCTGATAGGAAGATGATCAGATGTTTCATTGAGGATCAGACATTCGGTCTACTTTGCATTGAGCA
Source organism: Ophiothrix spiculata (assembly GCA_000969725.1). Taxonomy (NCBI): domain Eukaryota; kingdom Metazoa; phylum Echinodermata; class Ophiuroidea; order Amphilepidida; family Ophiotrichidae; genus Ophiothrix; species Ophiothrix spiculata. The sequence continues at coordinate 35,126 of JXSR01S020757.1, forward strand.
TTAGTCCAACCTTAGCTGCCGATTCTTCGAATGCAACCAGTAGATCTTGAGCAAGCACTATTTTTCCTATATAAACAAGCACCCATTAGCCCCCTGGAGTCACAGCAGGGGTCAGGGGGTTACCCTCGTTGATCTCTTCACAGTCTGTGATTGTTTGTTACTATTAGGGCCTATAGTTACTTGTGGTGGAAAATAGTTGTCACCAGCTTCTTTCTCAGCAGTTTTGCTCCAGCTTCAGCTTCGCCCCCTTTAACCCCCACCGGGACGCTGCCCCTAGACCCGCTGGGGCCGCTGCCCCCAGACCCCCATAATTTCCTACTTTTTGGTCAAACCTGAGTGACATCCCTGTGTCTTGTCATGTTTAAATCGATCCATTAGGATACTCAGTATATCAGACTTACCTTTACTTTCACTAAGCTGGTACGAATACCACTCTAATTTAAACTCTAGACTTAATCAGTCATATATTGGCTGATTATGTAGACATGACAATTTTACTGTTGGGGCTTTTAGAAGCGCAACGGCAGTGCTAAGATTCGAACCCACTAATATGGCCATCAAAATCCAAAACTTCTCAAGAAACTAAATAAATATCACACGACAAAAAAAATGAAACATTCACACGCACTAAACGCCCGCCACCCAAAATTTATTCATAAATTTTATAAAAATGTTCAAAAATGTACTCAAGGTGAAAAACCATGTCTGTTTTGCTGTCCTTCCATAATCGACCTCATTAATATGCATATTTTGCGACAGATAAATTTTTATGAAAAAATTCCTGTTGAATATGAATGCTTTCAGGTATACTCAACTAAATATGGAATTAGTTTTATTTTATCCAATTCAATTTTGGCAATGTATGTGTTTGAAATACAAAAAAATTCTGTGATTGTCCTTTCGTAACCGTGAAAATGCCCATCTGTCAAAAATCAATTTAGGCAAATTACGACCTTGACATGTATAAATTTCATCTGTAAGCGGCTTTTTACAATGGATTCATTAAAAAGTGATGATTGCCCCGCTGTAAGCGGCTTTTTACAATGGATTCATTAAAAAGTGACGATTGCCCCACTGCATTATTTTTATTTTATGACTCACTCATTGAGAGCGGTCGTGAATCAAATATCACATACATTGTATGTTCTTGTTACTAAATGCATCATAAAATATGTGAGTATCCTCATTTAGCTGAACTTATACAGGTAGACATGATGATGTGGTCACTAATTCTATAAGGCTGTAGAAATTTCATTTTAATTTAGCTTCCAAGGGCATTGAATATGATAGAAATTGCTAATTTATTTGAATACAATATCATCCCCCATTACGAATTTCATTCATAATGCATATTCAGGCATTAGCGATGCTAAAAACAGAGACATTAGCTGAGGCTATACATGTATTGAATCTGCGCCTTGAATTTGTGAATGAAAAGGCGCATCATGTATGTATCTATGTTTGAACAATGTGAAATTGAAACTCCCAACTTTGGAATATAAATAAAGCCCAACTTTAGGTCGGGTGTAGAAAGCCTTACAAGTAAAAACACCAATCAATGCATTCAGTAACTTTGTGACAAGGTGAGACCTGGACGGGTCTCGAGACTTGCAATATAGGGTATCAAACTTGACCTGCTACTCTGCAAGTCTCACATAGGGTATCAAATTTTGCTTTGAAGTCTCTGATAGGATATCAAACTAATAGTGGAGTGCCTAGAAACACTTCTTTAAAAGTTCATATGGTGTAGGGGCCTACAGTTACATTTTACCTTCAATGATTTCTTGTAATAATTATTTTGTCACATTTGCTTATGGTCTCAGATAGGGTATTTATTTGAACAGGTATGGTCCCCAATTATGGTAGCCGTTCGAACAGATCTGGTAGATTTATGGTCTCTGATAGGGTATCATTTCACCCATTTTAGCCAATTTTTGGTCTCGCATAGGGTCACCTTTCGGACCTGCGGGACTCGGGTGGTTACCCAGGCACAAATATCAGTTACCCCCCAGGGGTAAAAATAACCGGCCAAAGTTTGGTAGCACAAGTAGAGCATTTGCCAAGGGGAGTACTCAGATTTGAAATGGACAGGGGTGTGCCATTGGAGCCACAAACCCAGTGGCATAGCCAGATTTTTGTCAGAATGTGCAAATGCATTTTGTCCTGATTTTGCCAACACATGTGATAGACCTATGCCTTTGAAAAATAAATTTGGGCTGAACCTTAATCTGTCTTTTAATTCAATTTTTAACATTGACTAGGAAAAAAACAGAAAAAAAATGTTTCAGTAGTTTTGGGACACATTTACCTAAAAACAATCCTGTTGTTCAAACAAGAAAGTGCCCTAATGGGGAAAAATCACTATCCACAGGTACGTAGGGGTAATTTAGGGTGAAAAATAGCAAAAAAGTAATTTTGCATTGGAGCAAAATAGGTGAAGAAAAAAATGTGTACCCATTTTTAAGGATTTTTCTTTAAAAATAGGCCTAGTTTTCAAATGATTCGTGCTTTGGGGGTTCTGCGCCACATGAAAATCACAAAATTTTGGGCTCAGAAATGTTGACATATGTTTTAAGGGATTTGTGGTAAAAAAAACGGGACCCAAGGATTCCTTGTAAAAAAGTGACCCAATAGAGCAACACAATTGCAATTCCCTAATCATGATTAATTAATGTGTGATTTCAAATGAGATTTATTTTAGAAGAGATATTCACATCCATTTTTATATTTGTTGCTGCATTTGGTGAGATTAAACGAAATTGTAATTTTTCAACATTATAAGTGGGTTAATGCCAGTGGAATGTGGCCATAATGAAAGTGTGCTATGATATGTGGTTTAGCCTATTTCCCTCTTGTCGCTTGGCAGACAACCATGCATTTTATGCTAATGACAGAGTTTGTGCACTTTAAATGTTGATGTCAAACTCGTCATGCAACAGAGTTATGAAAATGGCCTTACACAAAGAACAAAGGTTAAATTTGAATAAAACGCCTGTCATATAGAAACATATACAAGGTAGAAACCAGTCTAAATACAAATTGAAATAGTAAGCATCTGGGTTTAGCACGATCATGCAAAGGCACCAAAATTCATGATTTAGGGACCTTCGTGCTTTTTATGATCTACGAGTATATTGTGATTTTCCCAAAACTTGTATCAATAAAAACTCACCAATAAACAAACTACTGGGTAGAACTGATCATAAACTCATGAATGTCAGCTAAAACAGATGACTCAAAAACCTAAATTGTTGTGTCGCTATTTAAGTGAAATTGCATCAAAATTGCATAAATAACTTCACTGTCATGAATATATTTATTCTAGACTTGGAACCCTGGGTATTTCACCCCCGGGGGGCGGGGGGGTACTTAGTACAAAAGTGATTACGGGGATGTGCCGCAAATTTGGGTAGCAAAATCAGGCTCTCTGGTATACCAATGGGTCCTTTTTCTTTGCAAAATGTGGTATTTTGATGGGTCTGTTTTTCAAAATTTTCTAAAATTTGTGCCAAAATGGCGCAAATTTTGGATTTTTTCGAAATTTCAAACAAAAATCAGGAAATTCTCGCCAAATTAACGTAAATTTTCGGAGAAAATTTCAATTTTTGCAGAACTTTCGACTCAAAATTTGGGGCATTTGGTATATGGATGGGTCCCTTTTTCTTGAAAATTGGTATATGCATGGGTGGTACTTCAAATTTCCCAGCGGCACTGCCCTACCAAAACCAAACTTGAGTACCCCCCCCCCCCCCCCGGGATTTCACCTGCTATCATAATGACCAAAGGTCTTTTGTTTCCCTTTGCTGGATACAGATTGTAACCCACCCCCTCCGCCTGTGGATGTCTTGGAGAGCGATGACGACATTGAGATCCTAGAAGCTGATCTGATTGAAGGCACAGCATTCAGCAAGAAATGGACACTGGCAACGCTCTTGAAACTTGGCAAGGTATGTGTGAGAATTGTGGTGTCTTTAGATCATCAATATCATATTTGAAAGCTAGGGATTCTTGAAGTCATGCAATGGTGTACAAACCTAAGCCTGCAAGTGAGTCCCGGTTTTTTCGAGTCCCGTTTTGCTTTCGAGTCCCGGGTCCCAAATTTGCCTACTCGAAACCCGAAAAACAGTGCATAAGTTGAATCGCCAAATTATCATTACCAAAATATTCCAATAATCATTTCACTGCCGGCCATAAGTTGCTAAATGACCTTAAAAATGATCAAATATCAAAATCTACTTCCAAAAATAGTCGCAAACTTTATCAAACATGCGATGTCTCTTGCAGGAAGATCGCCGATTTCTCTATGTTTTGTTACAAACATCGCAATCTGTTAACTATTTTTTTTGCATCTGTTGAATGTTCGTCAACAGATGGCGATGTTCCCGGTTATATAACGGTGCTATCATACTTGTCAGACATGCGCAATCGTGATTGTAACTAGTAACCTGTCAAAATGGCGGCTCCACGAAGCAGCGAAAATAATATTAACACATTAAACGTCGATTTATGTAAGTTCCCCGATTTAAGTCCCATCCGTAATTTGAATAAAATCTGAGGTAAAAAAATTGTGGTACTATACACGCGTCAGTACGGTATTAAATCAGCCGTTTTTAAGCCTGAAATTTGCCCACAGTATAGTGCAAAGACTCAGGTGTGGCTTTTGGTACTTGTGCACTACTTCCGTGTTTCCGACTGGTTGTTTTTTCAACTTACATTTTGAATCTTAAAATATGATTCGAGTCCTGGGTACCCGTTTCGATAATAAAATACGAGTCACGGGAGTGAAAAAACCTGAAACCTGCAGTCTTATTAACAAACCCCATACATGTAATGCACAATCAAGCATACAAGTACCCGCCACCTGTATAGAAAGCATAAATGCAATTGATATCATTTTTGCACAATGCATGATGTACATAAGGACGAGTGACCATTCTGACAAAATTTCATCAATATGGCTCCTTCCCTCCTGGTTTATCTTTAAAACCCCTCGTAATGTATTAAAGGATCAATGGGGTAGCATGTAATTATCATCAAATATAAATCATCTTACAATAACATCAAAAAATTTGAAATTTTACCTCTATGTATAACTAATTTAGGTTAGTTTAGCAACTTCAGAATATTTTTTCCAGTTTATCACTGAATCGTGGATATTTATTGTACTCAAATTCAGGTAATATGTTATGAAAATTTGTACTGGGTAAGCTTAGCTCGGGCAGGTATCCAGGTACTAGTCCTAGGCCTACCTATCATATGCAGCTAGACATGACAAAACTGAGATTTACACTGTATGTTGCACTGATATGAATTTCAATTTGCTCCTGAAGTTTTTGGTGTGCTATTTTCAGGCGGCATAAGACACGATTAATAACATCCACTAGATTTAGGGACGAGGGATTTGTAAAACGCAAATTTAGGATACGTTTTACGTGTATTTCTATTTGGTCACGTATCGAAGAAAATATTACAAAAATCATATTTTTATCTTTCCTCAAAAATTTGCAAAAGTGTTCTTATAGTAATCAACATAATTATGTTATTCCAAATTCGTATGGGTTCATGCGTGAACCCCACTTTTTGTCTCGCCTGAAAATTTTCGGAAAGAGACATAGCAATGCAATTTTCTGTCCGCCATCCGACGTCTGCTGTCCGCCGTCCGGAGCGTATCTCAAAAACCGCATGTCCAACGTTGATGATATTTGGTGACTGGGTAGACCTGGTGCCGATCTAGATCCAGCAACATTTTCGTCGCAAAATATGCTAATTAAGTACCTAATTTGCATAATTTATGCGTAAAATGCTTTAAATGGCATATTTTACAATCCGTGC
>JXSR01S020758.1:17511-29511 GCA_000969725.1 Ophiothrix spiculata
TTCAAAAAAAAAAAAAAACTGATAAAATCGTGAAATTTTACCAGAAAATTTTACACTTAAATATTTGACAAAGCATAACTTATGTTCTACATAGGTTACCGATTGAAATGAAACAAACTTCATATTATTTTCTGTTTCATGTACTATAAGATGACACCTTTACATATTATCTGACTATCCAGTAAAGCCAAGAACTACAGGGTGTCCCAATAAAAACACAACGAACTTTGAACTTTTATTTTGAGAGAACAGAGCACAATGGTGAGCAAACGTTACAATGATATTGGCTTTTACAGGAATTTTGTTTTATTTAATTTGGATCTCTGAATCAAAAGCTATTGCACATTTTGTAAAGATCCGAAAATTCTTGATGGTCTGATTTGTTAATCTGTAAAGATTCACCTCTGGTGACGTCATTGGGCACACGTTGAATGGAAATTGCTAAAAACATCACGTGATTAGGAGAAGCATCCCTTGAACCCGTTTCATGACATACGGACTCAATTTAATGATGATCTGCTGATATTAAGCAGGTTGTTGCGTCTGGTTTAGTCAACCTCCTTGACTGGCCAGATGAATAATTAACTTACTTGAGTTCTTAAACTGCTTTGTCGTCAGTTTTCTTCCGTGGTTTCGGTTAAAGACTTATTATTGGTTGACATCTTCCATTAGAATCGGGTTTTTTTTCAACTCTTTTTGTAGAAATTGTATCCTAAACTACCCGATTGTCGCACAAGAAGTAACAGATTCAAGAAATATGAGAGTATCAGGAAGATCCGTACTTTAATTGACAATTTCAACCTATTTAAGTTAAAAATGAACTTAAAATATAACTTAATGTTATGTACAGGTCAGGTAAGATTGGTCTGGATTGATTGTGCTCTAATTGGTTGCAGAATTCTCTTCATTACAAGCTTGCATTTCTTTAGCTGGAAGTCTAAACTTACAAATCGGACCAAAGTAGATTTAAAGGGCTTTCTTAAATTCTTCATATCTTTTGACTGGAGTGGTAAAATGAAAGGGGGCAAAAAGCATGTTGTAGAGTAATTACGCCACTTTTGAAAAACATATATTACTATGATTTAATCTTTTGGCAACTATTTTTCAATATTTTTTATTTGTTCGTTGCATTAATATTGGGACAAGCTGTATACATGCAAAAAATTGTAATTTGTAAATTTTAGCATGGTTGATATTTTTCCTGTATTAACGGACTGATGATGTTGGTTTAATTTTAGTTGAGAACCCAATGTCAGAAGTCCAGTACACATGGAATGAAACAGACCCAGTGGAGTTTTACCCCGAGCTGCTGAAACTGCCACAATACGTATTGAGAGGAGTCCATGTGAGCAATAACTGTACAAAGACTATGAAAACAGGTAAGTATAAATAGCTGAAAACGAGACCACTGGAAATTCAACCCCCATTACACTAATTTGGATATCGCCAACGATTGAATATTTTATATGAGATAATGCTTGTTGGGGGAATAACAATCGTAACTAACATCTTGGGAAAACGTTTGTCATAACAGTTGCGTTAATATGGTTTCTCTTTAGTGTGCATCGTTTCGTGAATGGTCCTGTTACATGACTTTGAGAAACGTTGCTGCAATAGTTTACACTGATATGGTTTGTCTTTTGTACGTGTCCGCTTATGGATGGTTCTGGTATCTGACCTCAAGAAGCATTTGTCGCGAAAGTTACATAATTTGATATGGTTTCTCTTTAGTTATACAGGGTGTCCACGAATGATTTATACCCGGATATCGCATTTTTTTGTGGACCGATGGGCATGGTTTTGGTCAAATCGTCTTAATTTTCAAGTTATACATGTCTTCAGGTTCCTGACGAATTTTGAATTTTTCAAATCGAATGTTCCTGTGGAAAGTTATAGAGATTTTTCCAAACAGGGTATATTTTGCGAATTGTAAATTTGTAATCAGAGAAATTGTTGAACTTCAATTAAAACTGACTACACTGAAACCATACAATTTAGGTTTTATTGATAGGCTGTGATGGTTATGAAGGGTGAAGAAAAGAAATAATGATTTTGGTTACGCTTGAACAGCTTTACAATGCTAGACCAGTATAAATTAGATGTTACGTGCCTTAGGTAAACTCACCTAGAAACTTTACATTTGACATTGCTAATAACAACCAGAAGTTAGTAGTTTTGATGGGTATTATGGGTAACAACTCAATATTAGGACTTGTATTTGTCACCGGAAACGCGCGGAAGTATGTTGACATACCACAAATCAACAGAACTGTGGTTCCTCAACTTAATCAACAGAACTTTGGTTTCTCAACTTAACCGCTAACATGGTGTACTAGAATATATCGCTATTCTTGTTAGGAATATATTCAAAAGTCTGTAAGGTAATGTTTTTTGTAGATCATAGAAAATTACAAAAGCAAAGAATATGGGTATAAATCATTCGTGGACACCCTGTATTGCTCTTGTGAGTGGTCTTTGTTGAGTCGGTGTGACAATGTCCGGTTTTGGTGAGATGTGTTCATGAAAGCTAAAGCTTAATTTTTTTGGTTAAAATGATATACTTATTTATGTCGTCTGGTGTGTTGTCTAAAACGATGAAAAAATTTCAAATTGCATCTCACAGTATTTACACCAATAGGGACGTAGGAACATTTTGTCAGATTTTTATTTTGTTTCTTCCGCGTTGAAACAAATGAAACAATAATCATGCTTACATTACGTACAACCTTCGATATAGCGACAATTTTGGTCAGGTGGGTCTAAATCAAGTCGACACAAAATCAAGTCAGTTCGATACCAACTCGGTTGAAATCATACACCTGCTCCTTTACCAGCTCGACCCAAGGTCAGTTTCGATCATTTTGTCACGTCCCTTATTAAATTTTAATCTTGTTTTATTCATTCGCCCTTCCTTCCTTCCTTCATTGCGAATACCGCCTTACATTTACATGACAAACGTGAGTACACACTCTATTTGCGAGATAGTTGAACTTGTCACGATTTCTAAAGAGTAATTTTGTATTACTCGGGTATTACTCGAAAAGTGTAAAATTCCTCGCTTGAAAGAAATTAGTGTCAAAAAGAGTGAAAAGTCACTATTTACAAGAGTTAAATTTTGACAAAACAATTGTGCCAATTAGTCCTAACACAACTAAGACGTACGTCGAATTATTGGCACTCTGCGTGCAATTTTTATGTTGAAATCTGATTTTAACTGATTTTATTACTTTTGAGGGTAAAGATTGAAATGAACCTACTTTTCCACTTTTTTCAAGACCGTTTAGGGACCGTTCATTATTTACAGGGGAGGGGGAGGGGCCGGGAGAAACATATGGGGGGGTCACATGATTTTCAATTGGTCGATAGGGGTGTGTGTAATTTATTGCGTTAAGAAGGGGCGTGTCATGTAAAAATAATTTGTATAAACTTGTATATTCCTATTACTTGATAATTGACTGATATAAGCCTGATTTTTAACATTTAAAGGTACTTGAAATTTCAAACATTTTTGCGCTCTACGCGCGCATTTGTAGTTTATAATTTTTTTCATTTCTTGCAAATTTGATACAAACAATTAACATGGTGTCAAAATTACCCTCACTTTAAGGATTATAAACAATTTTGCACATGTATTTTAGGAAGTCTACTTTTTCTACCAACTCTTTCACTGAACATCCCCATTTCGATCTGGCGGTGGCATTTTCATATTTGACTTTTTCATATTTCGACAAAGATGGCCGCTAAAGTGGTAGATTTTCATAAAAATGGATAAAAACAGCCTTTAAAATGCCCAATAACATAAGCAATCATCTGGAAATACCATTTAGACAAGATCATTTACCCCTCACTGTATTGTTAGCTTAAATAATCGATGGAAAGTGGTTTTGAGGGTAACCAGTAGAATATTCTATCCCATATAAGGGTGTAAGCATGCTAATTAAATTAAATATGGGATAGCTTTCCTTTTTATAATGCATTGCATTTTTACGAGGGGTAGTAAAATGGACATTACGTGTCTGTTGCGGTACAATCATCGTAACATATGCCATATGGCTTTTTGGACTTTAATATGCTTTAATTTTTACTTAAAAAACATTTTTGTTTTCCAAGTATATTATATAACATCAAAGTCACCCTGATTGAACACACTTGGTAACATTTTTTACACTTTCTTTGCCATTTGATTTTTTTAATTAGAGCCTACTACTGTTAAAAGGTACATATTGTATGTGACCTGCATGTTTCAACTTCTAATTTAACACATGTTACTAATGTAACTCTCGTGTACAAACTAAAATCATTTATAATGGGCATAACAAATTTAAACAAGATACATGTATGTCAGCGACATGAAAATGGCAAAGTTGAGCATTTTATCGGAGAATGTGCTATCTGCTATTTATAATGTTTCAAAGTCATTTATATCCGAAAATATATAAAATTGTATTTAGGCGGCCATTTTGGATCACAGAATAAGCGCCATAATAGATTGTAATCATGTTTACAACATTATATGTGAAGAATTTTTCATATTGTTACCAGTCATTTAGCATCTATTATTATGTACATTTGGTGTTTTCGATACCGTTTCTGCATGTTCAGAGTCACATTTTTGTGCCGTGGATTTGGAACACACTGGCACCCTTATTAGGCATTTTATTTTTTTGAACATTTCGTGATTTCAAACAGTTTTAAAGTCATTTTAACCCATTTTTGAGCATAAAAAGTTACTTTGACAGCCATTTTGGATCTCAGTACAGACTACATATTAGATTTGAAAAATGCTACTTTTTTGGGGAAGAAATGCTCCTATTGTTACTAACAAAGTCATTTTCAGTTGATTATTCTGATCATTTGGAGTTTTATACTATTTTGAAGTGCAATAGGCTCACTTTTTATGAATAACTTTATTTAAAAGATATATTCACAAACATAACTAATTTGCAAATGCATATTCGAAAAGAAAATGTGTTTCCATTGGTACATTGCAACATCTCTTTTTCATAATTTGCGTCGGCAGGTATATATTCGTGCGCCGCCATAGAGTTTCTTTTCCATCGTCAAATTGGATTTTACCTGCTGCAATCTTACATTCCCAGCATACTGCTGGTGATCACCTCGTGGGTGTCTTTCTGGTTACAAATCTACGGCTCACCAGCCCGAGTTGCGATAGGTGTCACCACTATCCTGTCGACGATGACGCTCTACAATGGCGTCAGGTTAGACATATCACGTGTCTCCTATATAAAGGTTTGTGTTCTTGCATGGGTAATTTGACTGATTAAGGGTTGGTCCAAAGTCCACTAACGTAAAGAATATTCGATGCGACATGTGTTTAGATTATCTACACCTATCCACTAGTTCACTATAGGATTAGACTGGAGATTTGATGATGAAAAATCGATATCATATTACAGAATACACTTGCATCGAATAGTCTATGATAGAGTATATTCTATCATGAAATAGTCGTTATTAACTGGATGTACATGAAGTCTGATTGAATAACGAATACTTTTTGCTGGAAAACAGGTATACATGTAGTTAGGTTTGCAGTAGTAGTAGAAGTAGTAGTAGTAATCAGGAAGGGTGTATAATAAATAACAGTGGACCAAAGATCGATCCCTAGGGAACTCATGAAGAAAACCAGTTTAAAGTATTTAAAACAATACCATAGCTTTTAAGTTTATCAAAATGAAGTTAATGATTTACCGTACCAGATACGCTTTTAAAGCCAATGAATAAAGCACCTGTTATCTTACGGATAAGGACATGATCAGTGACATCAAGTTGAGAAGCAGTTGTGGAATGGTGCTTTCTGTAGCCAGACTGCGATGGTGTAAAGATTATCATTAATGAAGAAACGTTTAATATCAATAGAGAGAAGAGATATAGACCCCATGTTTGACCAACATCAGTTCCGCAAGACCCTAAGTTGGATAACACGTGCGGCAACGCCTGGACACGCCACTGAATTCACTGCAGAAATTCTTCCGTATACTCTATCAAACGTACCATGTATTCCATCAAAATTACACAATTGATGAGGCTAGGTTCTTGTATTAAATGTAGGTGTAGTAGATAATACCATTGCAGTATCTTGTGAGGCACGTGCGGGATTCAAAATGTGCAAAATCAGCTATGAGACTACTATTTGCCGTCAGTGACACATTTTATTTAGACAGAATTATAATAGTTGAAGTAAATTTAAAAAAAATATCAGGAATTTGTAAAGCCACTCACAAAATTTAAAAGGAATAATTAATGCACACGATTTAACGGTTTAACCCGATTTAGCGCAATAGTATTCATGAAATATAATTGTTATCTTTGTTTGTTTGTTTCTCTGTTTCAAATCTGCAGGCACTTGACATATGGTTCGGCGTTTGCTTTGCATTTGTTGTGGGCGCACTCTTGGAATATGCACTTGTTCATTATCTTACATTCAACAGGGTCAAGTTCCCGTATCCATTTTTAAGCTTTAAAGAAAGATCCTCAAAGGTACGCATTTATATATTTATTGTATCAGATTTTTTTACTTTAAAGTAATACTAGCAGATTTTGATCAGAAATGATTTCCGAGTATCAACAGCCAAAGATGAAAGAATGTGTCTACCTCAAAGCATTTTCAAGTGTATTTTGTCATGTCAAAAATGTACTTTGCCATACAAATATGGATAAAAAACACATGCTTGCTTTTCTATACTAATGCACGTGGGATTAAATTCGGGATCATAACAGAAAAAGTGAGCATATTTAAGCCAAATTATTTGGAGAGTGTTAATACCTACTCAAAACAAATATATTAAGCAAAAAGTCATGGATGACAGGGGGCGCTTCATTTTAAACTTTATTATAAGTTATATATTTGTTAATCTTGATAAATTAGTAAAAAAAAGGTGACCTAGCATTTTTCTATTTTTCATTTTATTTTTTGTGTTAGTGTTATTTTAATGCGCAAACTTCTGCCATTTTGTTAACTGATCGTGTGAGAGTCAGACTTTATATTAAACCAGGTGTCGTAAAATTTTCAATAAATAATAATTGAACTCTCTTCCAGTATCATCTATTATGCAAATTAGGGATATATGTATTCCATGCACTCAAGGATGAGCATTTATCATGTTTATTTTGAACCTGTCTATCAAATTGAGTTGTGAAAGTTGAAAAATATTGCAATTAGCATGTTAAATTTTTTCACGAGTTACATTAATCTATATCGTTTAAACTGCAAACTTGTGTAATTTTTGTCAAAAAAAAATCACCATGTAACGTTTAAACTTACAGGACATAGTTAAATTATAATCCGATATTTGAAACTTTTATAGCAAAAGTTTTAATTGGTGCCCATTTTTGCCCCAAATTAGATTTCAACATAATATGTAGACAAGTGACCTTGAACAAATCAAATTGGACCTAAAAATCACGTCTTTGACCCATTTTTGTTGTTGCCCCCTTACCAGTACATAAGAAAATTGATCACATTCGGAGTTCCATTTCACACCCAACAAGATAACCTATCAAATCTGACCAAAAGCAACATAAGTTTCCAGATATTTTCATCATAAATTGACCTTTACGTAAAAAAGTGGTAACAATATTATTCCAACTATATCAGCAACCGTGTACGTTTCCGTATTTGCTGATATCTCTAAAAATGATAATTCTGTGATATTCAAATATTGCAAACCTTTTTCAGAGGTACGTACCAAAAGTTATGCAAAGTGTAAATTCTAAAAATGATATAGTTTTTGCAAACGATCAATTTTCTACATATGTAACCATTTTTGAGACACCTGGTAATACAATCTTCTGCAAAACTGTTGGGACACTGAGTCATATTACGCACATTTCCCGCTCCCCTTAATCAATGTTGAGTATTTAAGACATACGTGTATACAACATTGATTAAAAAGGTGCGGGAGGAGGGGGGTTTAAAAGTTTTGTAAACGGTAACAACTTGAGTTTTCTATAAGATCACACAAGCAATAATTTACACAGATAACTTTTTCATTGTCATTGTGCACTAAGCATAAGTGTCCCAACAAGTTTTGCAGAAGATTGTAGTATTATTGATAGATGGAACAGGAACATTTACTATATAGTCATCTAGGCCAAAATCCGCCAAAAATGCCATAATGCCACAGTAGTTATCATGCTATATTATCATAATAAATGATATTATTTCTGTATTATTCATATCTTCTAGTATCTAATTTCTTTTATAACTATTTCGTGAGTGCTTACACGAAAGTAGAACCAAAGTTTCTTACTTATTTTGTTTACTTTCAGTTTATGGATGAGCCATGTTTCATTATGACGATATTTGACAATCCAAAGACAGTTCCATGCCAAGACAAACCTCCAAAGATCACTACTCAGCCCTCTGATCAGAAGACTTTCCCCTCACAGTATTCAAATGGTTATGTTAAAAATTCAAAACGGGGTTATACCAACCCTATCGATTGCTTGGAAGAGGAGTCGGCGTTGGACACTAACAGAGAATCGATGCTGGATACTAATGATTCACAAATTCTGAAACATCATGATTCGGATACTGATGCTATTTCGATACGAAAATCAAGAAGATCAAATCCTTCTCGTAATATATGTGTTAAAGGGAAATGTCACGATTTTACGAAAGAGTTCGATTTACCTTATAGTATAGGCAAGACTATCGACAGAGTATGTCGGATACTTTTTCCAACCCTGTTTGTCGCATTTAATGCAGGGTATTGGGAATATTTTATAGTAATTGCTGATAGACCAACATATAATTTCTAATTGCCCGGGGACTTGTAACGTGTGTACCATTGTATCACATCATGCATTACACTGAAAATGAGTTTCCGCTACAATTTCAAATTTCTGCCATTATCTTATCATATTTCAGTGGAAACTGTTGATTTTATTCAGAAACCCTTCGTTACCTGATAAATTTGATGACAAAAGTTCAATATCGGGACAAGAAAAGTTTATACAAATTGTTATTAATCTAATAAATTACGTTGTTTTAAATAAGTAATGAATCTCACGGTAAAAAACAACATTCTCACAGTTAATTTTTAGAAATCGGCTTTTAATTTAATAAAGTTTAATAAAATTACTAGAAACAACCTATTTTTCTCCTCATAAGGTACATCGTACAAGGCCTAAAAAGTGTTGACTTGCCCTTTAATGATGAAATTGATGGTCGGTCAGTCAGATCTTTTTTTTTTTAATATTCTTACCTCGAAAAAGGACCCCCCCCCCAAAAAAAAAAAATGAATAAAATAGTTTATATTAATATTTTCAATCTTTTATGCTTTATTTATTTAAGATGTTTGTTTCATGCAAATATATAACATTTTTAGAATATTGTTGAAAATTCAACTCAAATGTCATGTCATTTTTAACAAATTTACGTTGAGATAGACAAGAGTAAAAAAACCGACCCTAAATTTTGCAAATTTTGGGTCGGTCGCACAGGGCAAGTCAACAATTTTTTAGGCCTAATAAACGTACAAAATCTAGAAATTTGCCCCCAAATGTTTAATTATCCGAGAGAAAAAGTGTTTTCAACTGAAATAATATTCTGTAAACCAGGGCAACTTTGTTCATCAGTTTAGTTGCTACAATATTAGAAGGGGTCATGTCACGAATACCTACTTCCAGCAACACATCACTTTTAACCCTATGCAAATATTCGATACTGACAAAGGTTACCCAAACATACTAACTTTGGTCGGGCCTTGGTTAAATTTTGGCCAAAAAACGCTCCTTTAATTTTGCTGCCCCGGCTGTTTGGAATTCGCTTCCTAACAGCCTTCGTAACCATGGTAACATTAATTCTCTTCCTCAGTTCAAAAACCATCTTAAAACTCACCTTTTTCGTCAGGCTTTTCTGGATTCGCAGATGTAACTTGTTTGTTTTCTTTGTTCGTGCGCATTGAGATCATTTGATGAGTGTGCGCCTTATAAGAACCCTCCATTATTATTATTATTATTATTAAAAAACGTGTGATTTTGTATGAGTTTGGCAAATATAACACAATTCTTCAAAAAAGCAAACTTAGGTTCAGTCGGGCCCGTAGAACAGATTTTTTCGTCGCCTAACTGCAGTCGTGTTGACAATAACCAAAAGTAAGATGGTCTCCCATAGCAATATTGCTTGGTCAACGGAACGTTATAAACTTAGTCTTCCCTGGTGAAGGTTATGCGACCGACTCTGAGCTATGTGTATTGTTTGGAACGGTTGCTGCCGAAATATACCCCATTCCTGTGCGATTAAATTTTGCAATAATCAAATGTCAAAGTAAATAGCTGCATTGGTAGGATTGTACGGTATTCGTAACATTTGATACATATTATGCTTGTCAAATCAAGTAAAATACTCACGGTACTTAAGCTTTCGCCTTTCCGCACAAGTGATCCACTCCATTGGGTTTTCCGCGAAGTTTGTTGTCATGTTGTTGTCACTCCCGGCTATTATTTTTAGATCATTATATGACACTTTACAGAGGAGATCCCTATTGTTGATCATATGGAGTCCGTCGGCTACCAAACATCAATGGCACTCTCTGAGATTCTTGCTCCAATGGTGGGTTATTCAGAACATCACGTGGTCAACTCTAAGTCATAAGCGGAAGAGATGGTTAGTGTCATGATAGAGGGTGGAGAAAATTTCAATTCACATGACGTTGAGTCACTTTTCACCAACATCCCTAAAGAAATGCCTTGATATCATTAAAGAAGCTTAGAGGAAGATACCACGCTTAAAGAAAGAACTATATAGATTAGATTCTGTGATTGAACTTCTACAATTTATTTTGACAACAGCCTACTTCAGTCTTCGTGGGCATATATATTGCCAAATCTTCGGTGCTGCAATGGACAGGCCGGATAGTGTCATTGTAGCTAATTGTGTCGTCTGAAAGATGAGCACTTAGGTATTACTTTGGGAGTTTGTGTGTAGTCTGTGTGTGTATCTGTGTGTGTGACGTGGTTAACAATGTTAACCTTTTTTCATGGTGCCACTATTCTCACATACTTTGACCGATTCCCATGGGACTTGGACACAATGGTCCTTGGGTAGGGGCACACATATGGTCCCAACTGAAATGGGGTCAAAGGTCAACAAGGGGTCACCGGAGGTCAATGACTGCTGGTGGTTGAAATCATAGGCGGACTGGCAACGGTGGCGTTTTGGCGATCGCCACATGGGCCGCTTGGTTTTGGGTCGCTCAGGGCCGGTTACTCACAAAGAAAGGTTTTTTCCCTCAAAAATAGGGGCCCCACCCATTATCTGCTTCGCTGCCATGGTCGAAAGGGCCGCTTTAACATTTTTTATAAAGATTGATTACAAAATTCATATACTTTGTAAGATTTTCACGGAACTTGGACACAATTTTGATGAAAGTTGGTGAAGGGGAGGGTCTACACCATGTGGGGTCTTCGCTGACAAATTCTAATTAAAGGTGCATGTATTTGGTATGTTAAAGTGGTTCATTTTTCTGAAATTAAAGAGTAAAAATAGAAATTGAATTAGGTCTTGAAATGTATTCTAGAGGTCACTATATCACAATCCCCCTCAAGCGTTTCACTGAAAAATACCATTTAAAGGTGCATGATCAGTTTCTGGAAAAATTGGAATTAGGTCTTGAAATTATTCTACAGGTCATTATATCACTATCCCCCTCAAGCGTTTCACTGAAAAATACCAATTGAAGGTGCATAGATCAGTTTCTGGAAAAAAAGATACACCATGTGGGGTCTTCGCTGACAAATGCTAATTAAAGGTGCATGTATTTGGTTTGTTAAAGGTTGTGGTTCATTTTTCTGAAATTAAAAAGTACTGGAAAAAGAACTTTCCAAATGCAACTTATTTGCCCAGTGATATGAAGTATAGTGAGATTGTGATAAGGAATCATATGTGACGCGTTACATCAAAAGGTACAAGTTGTCGGCCAAGCAAGTTTCGAGATACAGGCCAATTAAGCTTGTAAATTATAAAGAAAATAA
>JXSR01S020760.1:22239-35499 GCA_000969725.1 Ophiothrix spiculata
TAATTAAGCTTAATGACCCGTTAAAGCTACCTTGCCAGGGGTGGAGTCGGGTGAGGTTGAGGGTGAGGTTGAGGCATCATGAAAATTGTGCATGAATAATTGTTCTGTCATATCTCCTTGAAAATCCATTGAAATGTCACCAATCTGATATGATTTTAAAGGCTAGTTATTGTTTATCAAAAACAAGTTGGAATTAACCCAAATAAAGTTGATAATTAACACTTTTAACAAGTTAAAAGTCAATGAGCTAATTTAGCCAGAGATGAAAAAAGGCATAAATGTGGTTGGTGTGAATGAGATATGTAGATTGTGCATCAAATTTCGTCACAACTTTTCAATAATCGTATGATATGTCATAATTTTGGTATGATTTTGAAGATAATGTATTAGTCTATAAAATCAATCAAAAATATTAGCCAAATAAAGGTATTTATTAACTCTAATCAACGATGACCAGGAAGGAGTGCGGTATAGATGAAGTGAGTGAGATGAAACGCAAATGGGCCTCACCTCAAAAAAGATGACCAGGTATTATCAGTTGATTTCAAAATATCATTTTCAGTAATATTGTCATTTATATTGTAATATTCACAACTATTATTAATAATAACATGTTTATTTTCTTCATTAATTCTGGCAGAAGGGTCAAAATATAAATTACTTGGCCTAAAGTTGTTACTATTGCCTTGATCATTTACATCTTTAAATGACTCATTTAAGTGATTAGCAAGATTATCATTATTAATATTTCCAATACTTACACTTACACTAATAGAAGCAGAATTATTCTTATTATAGTATTGTCCAGAGCCATTTATGACCTTCATGTTTCCATCAAGATCAATATTAACAATAATGCAAGTGTGATTATCACTTTTCTTTATAGACTAATTTACGTTGCATATGTCGTTAATTATGTAATTTTTGTATCAAGACTTCCAAAAACCTAATGTTATATTAATTTCAAGGTCACATGTTAAAGTTAATTGTGACAAACAAGTCACAGCAACTCTTCTAATGATGTTATAATTTGAAGATAGTGGGAGAAGATAACATGTTTGTTGAGAAATTCATTTAGATTCTGTAACCTTGACTGGCAAAGATATACTTTAAAATAAACCGGGAAATAAAATCAATTTCACTCGCCGTCTGCTAATTTGAGAAACACGTTTACCATTTACCATTTACCGCCGTCAATTTCGGTGTCATATTGTTGCTACTGGTGATTTCAGTGCACGAAACACTTGCTCATATAATGTGTGTTTATTTTCCGTCTGAAAAGCGTCCGGAAAAGACTTATAGTTTGGCGCTATCATTCAACTTGCAATATAAACTATTACGAATTATACCAAGTTAAAGAAGACGGTGCCGTCGAATATATATATATTGTCATTTATAATTTGGACGTTTTGAGTGGACAATATTTAATCACATCTTCTGAAATGGAAATGTTTCTGTTGACTTAATCTCAAGCGTCATCTGCTGTCTGTTTGACATATTTTAAATTAAGTTTTACAAGTACGAATTTAAATGTCTAACAGTCAATCTATATCTAATTTTATTGGCAAAACAAATTTGAACAGCGCCCTCGGAAAATCGCTTTATACTAATTAGCATGAAAACGACTGGATCTCTTTACAATGAGAAAAATGAAATGGTATTAAACAACGATATTAAAACTTAAGTGACCGAGGTATTTCCCACCCGTTGGTGCCCAAGGGGGGGGGGTCCTAGGGACCCCTCCCACTTTAAAATAACACCCTTCCTGTCTGGTCAATGATAAAGCATGTAATAAGGACCAACATGCAGAAAAAATTTGAAAATCGGATGAAACGTTTCAAAACGGTGGTCGAAAAACCATATTTTGTGTCGCATCAAACATTTTCCCGCCAAAATTTCATGACATTTTGCGCAAATGTGCACATTGCAAGTACAATTACATTGCAAAATTATGGTTTCGATTTAATTGGCAAAACAAATTTGAACAGCGCCCTCGGAAAATCGCTTTATGCTAATTAGCATGAAAACGACTGGATCTATTTGATTTTTTTTTTGCCACTGAGGGACCCGCTGCGTTAAGTTTGACAATTACATGGAACGGCGATGTATTTTTTTTTTGCGCAAAACCTGTTGTAGGGCTCCTATGACCCCCTCCCCCCTCCTCTTGGTCACTTTAGTGATAACCTCACAAACATAATTCATCCCAGAACTGTCACGTCACCGTGGATGCAAACAGTTTTCATCATGGTCGATGTACATAGTCATACTATTAACAGAAACAACGGGGTACACTTTTGTTATTTTGTTCGTTTGATTACATCGGAAACTACAACACTGACTAATTTAAGGATTAGAACAAACAATATCAATCGAAAGTAAAAAGGTAAAGTAATAACTATTGTAAATTATAAGAGAGGTTTAAAAAACACATCCACTGCCACAAGAGTAATAAAAAATTGACAACAACCGTCATCTCTTCATTTCGATTAGCGGTAAAATGATTTACCGGACGTAGAGCGTCAATTATATCAATATACTTTATGTATCACATTTTCTAAAAACAATAAACTCGGCCATGTTATATATTTGCTTTTAAGGTCACGTGTTAAAGTAAATTGTTACAAACAAGTCATAACAACCCTTAAAGTAATGGGTGTAATTGATGAAGATAGACTGAGAACTAGAGAGAAGAGGACATGTGTGTTGGGAAATTCAATTAGATTCTATAACCTTGACTGGAAAAGATACACTAAATAAACCGGGAAATAAAATCAATCTCACGCGTCGTCTGCTAATTTGAGAAGAAACACTTTTATTGCGAACCATTTACCGCTGTCAATTCCGATGTCAGATTGTTAATGCTGGTGACTTCAGCGCGCGAAAATTGCTCATATTGCTATTGTGTGTTTATTCGCCATCAAAAACCCGTCTAGGAAATATTTCGCGTTTGGTACTATGCTATGATTCAATTTGAACAAACAATCACGACATTAAAATGTCACGTTAATGAATATCTTGGAAGTGCTGTTTCATATGTCTTAGCAATGTCTTTAATTTGGCAATCACTTATTACATCTTCTTCAACGGAAATGTTTCTGTTGACTTAAATCTAAAACAACATCTGTTGTTTGGCATATTCTGAAAATAAGTATTACAAGGGTGGATTTGAATTGATCTGGCAGTCAATCTTTTTATGATGGTATTTGAATGCAATGATATCAACACCACATCATCAAAATACATCCCAGAACTGTTGCCGTGGATGCAAGCAGTTTTCATCATGGTCGATTTGGTCATACTTTTAACAGCTGCAACGGGGAACTCTCTTGTTATTTTGTCGGTTTGCTTATATCGGAAACTACGAACACCGACAAACATTTTGATAGCGTCTCTCTCTGTCGCGGACTTGATCTTTAGTTGCGTGAGTATTCCAGTAGATATTGTTCTGGCCTTGGGCTTCAAGGATGATGCGCCGTTCTGGGCATGCCTTGCAGGAAGTTCTCTCATCATGACAATGTCAGTTGTAACTCTTCTGCACCTTCTTGTCATAGCATATGATCGTTATTTGGCAATTAAAAATCCATTCAATTATCAAATGATTATGTCAAAATGGCATATTGGTAGTATGATCGCGTTTGCGTGGTCTGTTGCAGTCCTATTCGGTATATTACCATTTTGCGGAATAAACAATGTTGACTGTTACAGCATATTGGGATACTGCGACATGCTATGGATTCAGACTACAGGGTTAAGAACAACAGCCATTGTCGTGGCCGCCATTATACCCGTTCATCTCATGTCTTATATGTATTATAAAATCTACAAGTATGCAATTGTTGCAAAGCAGCGAATAGAAGAAGCCCAGGTACAAACAAAACGCGCGTGGCAACAAAATGACACACCGCAGATTGAACCGCAAATGAGATCAATGAAAAGAGATCTCAAAGCTGCAAAAACTGTCGCTCTAATAATGGGATGTTTTTTGATCGCTTGGACACCTGCTTCTATCCTCACTATTTTGGATTTAATTTTACCCATAACACAAGAAATAGCATACAAAATTTACCCATATCAACTCATATTTTTCCATATGGCTTTTTGTAACGCAGCAGTAAATCCTGCCATATATGCTTATCGAAATAAAGACTTTAGGTATATGTTTTTAAAACTGCTCAATAAACTATTTCGTTGTGAATGTTGGAGACAAAAAGTTAACGATGCTGCAGAACAAAGTATGGATGAATTATCGTCAATTGTTATTCCAAGTATTGTTATATCTCAAGATATCGAGGAATTAGGCTAACTTCAAACGGCGATAGTCTTTTGGTCAAAACCATTAAATCAGCACAACTTGGAAAACACCTTGGTGAATGAGTTTAGTTCACGTTTCCGCTAAACTTTATCTCTCTTTATTTCAAATGTCTTGAAAAACTTACATAAAATGTTAACATTCTTGGATTTTTAAGTAAATGTATTTTTCCAAAAAAAAAAAAGTTGTATTACAGAATTCTAGTCAAATAAAAATAATTTGTCATTGTTTCATTTTCAGAGTTAAATCAATTTAAGACACTTGAGTGAAACCTACGTAATCATAAACAGTATTCCCCATTGTAACAGACAAGAAAATTGGCTCAATTTGCTTAAATATCAAACGTGGATAAAATGTTTTTTACATTCGCCTATTGAAAACCCAATATCCACACAATTATTGATCGTTTGGAGCCAAAAAAATAATAGTGTATTTCAGCTATGCATCCACTATAGAAACCAATCTTTATTATAATTCTAGTAAAATTCTATACACATGCTTTATTAAATGTATGAAAACTAAAAAAATCATAAAATCGAATTGATTGAAACACCGTACTGACGTTATATTGTAACGCGTGTTTCATTTTTGGAATTGAATGATATACAAATATTGAATGCCTATAATAGGTAATGATTGACTATTTTGGATCACTTTATTGAAATTTTCTTAGAAGGTGGTCTAAAACTATGATGATGTCTCTAGTTAAAAATAAATATAATAAAAATATAGGTGATTTACGGTGATTTGAGGGGAAGTGAAGTAGTAAAAAAGTTCAGTTGTTTACAATATAAAAGCACTTCTCAAGAAATGTTTTGATATATCTGTTTCATAAAATGATTAAGAAACAACACGCGGCATCAAGAAAGATAATTTGGGTGAACATTCTGCGCGTTTTGCTATACTGACAAGCCGCCTAAATAAAGTGTTTATGAATTGTTGGCTATCGTATAACCATTCATAGCTAATTGGCTTTTAAAGCCCTGGGCATGTGTTGGTGCAATTTATAGCTCACTTTGTGCAAATTATATCCCTTCGTGACAATTAATAATAATTATTATTGTTGGTGCACGTGGGTGTTATTGGTGCAAAGACATTGCAAGTTTAAAATAAAGAAAATAAAAAACTTGACCCTTGATTCGTGTACTTTAGAATTAATTGAAAAATAAAGCAATGCAAGAACCGTCACAACTTTGCAAATGAAGGTTGGATTTGAAAAAACAAACAATCAAACGTTTTTGGAAATTACTTATATTAACTGCTTTTTTTCTGACCATGTGGAACATACAGACTTGACATTAAATATGGAATATATTTTTCTGTTGGTTTACATCGTGACTATCCCGCCACATATCGGTATGCACCAATTTTATACAGAAGTGTACTTTCTCATGTTCGTAATTACACTTATAAACTTCAAATCAAGGGCATTTTAAAGCTCACTGAAGTCAAGTGAAGTGACACGGTGACAATGGGAAACTTGAAGGTATTTGACGTGTACTTTCTCGTGTTCGTAACTCAGAACTAGTATCTGAACTACACTTCAAATCAAGTTAAACACTTCAAATCAAGGGCACTTTAAAGCTCACTGAAGTGACACGGTGACAATGGGAAACTTGAAGGTACAAAGAATTTAGAAAAGTAGGTCCAAAGCTGTGCACAGTAATGTCAAACAGAGGAAACCGAATTTGCAATATTTTCTTTCGTACGTAACCTAGAGATGTGAAACTTTACAGGGTTGATTAACACAATGTTAGTGATAATTTCTGATCAATCAATATTTCCTCTGTCATCATTGAGAAGCGTACAACATTATGACTCTCCATGGCATGCTTTCCATTTATGATTGGAGAGTTCTTTTGGGTATCTCAGCCAAAGCACAGCCCAACAAAACTCCTTCACCTCGATGGATTAATATAATATGCTGTTAATCCAATGTGTTTCTCAACCCAGATGTTCTCAATAATATTAATACCCCAAGATCTTACCGGACAAGGCAAGAACTCAACACCCGGATCTTTCGGGAACGTCCGGACTGTACGAGCACGACGGAGGTGAGTGTTGTCATAGTGGAGCACAAAATAGTTTCCAAAGATGCCTCTAGCCAATGACATTATCAATGCTTCTAGAATGCATCTGTACTGATGCTGATGGAGGCTGCCTTCCGAGGTGATCAGGGCCGATGTTCCACTTGCATGTGAAACACCCAGAAGGCAATGTTACCTTCTTCTGAATGAATTGTTAATAGCATGAGCGCATCAGTATAACCATACTCTGTACATCTGCTGCTCTGATGCGTCCATCTTGGCAGTATATTTCAAATTTAGTCTAAGCACTGAAGACAACGTTATCTCATTGATGGGATACGAAATGGAAATGATCTGTAGCCAAGTCAAACCGTCGCAGATAAAGTTGTTTAGTCAAAAATATTTTCTCGTGTGGTTTTCTAACATGATCGCCAGTTTGAATCAAGCGAGAAATTACAAATGTTTTTAATACTAGCTTGTTTATGAAAGATCATGGTGTTGGACACTTGTAATTTTTGGTAAGATCTTCAGATATGAGCTCTATCGAGGACTTCTCAGCTGAAGTAACACATCGAACAACAAGTTGCATCAAACCACCAATGTACAGGAATGACTTTAGGCTGTGCTTGATACTTGGGCTGAGATACCTGTCAGAACTCTCCAATCAAGAATAGCTAAGAATGGAATGTCACTCTGCATAGAGATTCCAGGCTCTCTACGCTTCTTATGGATGACATAGCAAAAAGTAACTGGCCATAATTTATAACCAACAATATGTAAAACAACCCTGTAAAATTTCAAATGTCCAGGTACTACATTGAAGAAACTATGGCAAATTTAATTTCGTTAATTCCGTATTATTTTACACGAGTGTGGACCCAACTTCAAGAGGTATTTGTGCTTTCAAGTCCTCCATTGTCTCTGTATCCCCTAGATATGCACAAAAGGGGTCTTGGTTTATTCATTTGGTATTTATTTAAAAACACATCGTGACCCAAAGGTCAAATTACATGCAATTTTACAATATAACTTTAAATATTAAAAATGGTACATTTATACAGATTACTCATAAAAGACATGGAAAGTATATACAAATATTCATAACATCAATTAAAAACATTAAAATTTTAAACTATGGCAAAGAAAAGAAGGGTGATCAATATTGCACTTGGTAAAAACTCACACCAGAAAAAAATCAGCCCGTATATTGCACTGTCGCTATAAAAAAAGATAAAGTATCAGTCATTTAACAATCCAATAAAAAATGGAATTGGACTGTCCTGAAAACGCTTAGTTTTTGTACGCAATTTAGATATTTTGTGCGAGTTGCGTAAGACGCGACCATGACTCTCAAACTGCATGGTAGGAGGGATAAGACATTTAGTCCGATCATTTTCAGGCAGCCCTTCAGCGAACCTGCGGTAATGCTCAACCCTCCTATCATGGAGAGAGTCAAGATCGCAAGTGGCCAGTGCCTCATGATAAGAATTGAAGTCACGAATTGACTCAATGTGAGATGCCTCTTTAACAGAAATACTTGAATGCCAGACTGGAACCGCATACTCAAGAATCGGTCTGACATAACCGCTGTATACGACACAGAGTTCCTCTTTATCGAAGCCAAATATCTTCAGGGACCTCAGCATATAGAGCTTTTTATTGGCCTTTTTGAGCATTCTATTAACATGAGAGTCCCATTTAAGGTTGTTTTGAAGGAGAAAGCCAAGAACCTTAGCCTCTGTGACGTATGACAGCGGTTCAGTACCGATTCTTAAGTTCGGAAGGTTAGGTTTGTTTTACTTAAAACATACCTGGAGGGCCTGACATTTGGCTGGATTTAACTTGAGCTTATTC
Source organism: Ophiothrix spiculata (assembly GCA_000969725.1). Classification (NCBI taxonomy): domain Eukaryota; kingdom Metazoa; phylum Echinodermata; class Ophiuroidea; order Amphilepidida; family Ophiotrichidae; genus Ophiothrix; species Ophiothrix spiculata. The sequence goes on from JXSR01S020760.1 coordinate 30,430, forward strand.
TCCTCTGACCACTTATAAAAATCATCAAGATCAGCCTGTAAAGAGCTCATTTGTGGCCCATTAGTATTTTCAGCAAATTTCAGGTCATCCACGTATTTCCAGCATCCAGAAGAAGCATTATGGGTGGCATCATTGATTAATATCTGGAACCCAATTGAATCAATCTTGGTACCCTGGGGCGACCCCCGCAGTCACTGATATGAAATTCGAAAGAGTGTCATTATATCGGACACATTGCTGCCTGTTGCGAAGGAAGTCACAAATCCAGGGAATGATGGACTCACTGACTCCCAAGCGGATAATTTTGTTAATTAATATCGTAGGATCGACCAAATCAAACGCTTTGGAAAAGTCCGTGAGTACCACTCTTCCCATGTTGTGACTTCCTTTTGCCCCTTGATGAAGAAAATGAACAAGGCTGACTAAATAATGTGAAGTGGTCACACCCTTGACATTTCCATACTGCCTCTTATCAATCTTATGATCAATATCATTCAGTATCCAGTTGGTGATGAACCCTTCTTCAATTTTGGCGAAAATATAAGTCAATGGGACTGGCCTAAGTTTATCGATATCACAATAGCTTGTTTCCACTGATTGGGAACCTAACTTTCTAATAAAGAGGAGATTATAATGTCAGTGAGAGGTAAACTCAATTCTTATGCGAATTCTTTCACTAACCTTGGTGGTATTTGGTCAGGACCTGCAGCTTTAGCTGATTTCAATTTCTTTAACTCAGCAAAGACATCCCATGGATGTAACCGAGGTGGCAACTCAGCAGGCAAGTATGTTGGGAGTTGGCAAAAATTCAAAGGATCTAACCCAGCCGAGACTTGAACAAACTTGGCATTAATTGCATAAGACTTACCTTGGGTATCGGTGTCATCAATCCCTGGGATGTCAAGGCTGAGCTTAGATTTTTTAGCATTGGTAACAAACTTTATCTGCTGATGCCACTTTTGGGGCTCAGTCTTCTGCAAAGATCTAATACGATTAGTATGATAAGAATTTTTAGCCTTTTTTATTTCACGTTGAACCTTGTTTCTTAGTGTACGCCAAAGACTGGTGTTATTTGAAGAAAAGGCGACTTGCCGTTCAGAAATTAACCTCTTAATATGCTGTGTCAACCACGGTTTATCAGTTGAATGCAACCTAGTTTTAATCAGAGGAAAGCACAAATCAATAGCTTGCACAAGCATTTTATAAAAAACACCAACCTTGTTTAAAGTTTACATAGTTACAAATATGAAGAAACACACCTTCCTGGAGTTGTCATATACTGAGATATGGAGGATTATGCAAGTTGGAAACCAACAAAAAATATATTCCGTATTTAATGTCAAGTCTGTAATATAAAAAAAAAATCGTCTGAAGTGTCTAACAAATGTGGCCGTCCATCCCAAAACAGTCGTAAAAGCAGCCTCTTGTCATATTTACTCTTTTGAATATTTTCAAAGACCAAGTCATAAGGATTAAAATGACACCTTAATTAACTTCAGTTGATTTCCAGAAGTCATGTTATGGTCCGTCAAAGGTTGTCAGGGACGTTTGTCGGCTCGTTTGAGATGGGCGGTCACAAATGAAGTACACATTTAGACTGACCTAGCGCGCGTGTTTGTCTAAAATCCATTATGGATAGGAAATTGATACGTAAAATAATTGACAAAGATTTCTTGTGCTTTGTCAAACACGCCTTCCACTTTTAATTTAACGAAAGCTTTTGTATAATGACATGACAGTAAATTACATGAGTATAACAAATATATGTATTAAATGTACGCATTCAGCTAATTTGTAGTGATGTTTATAAAATTCTAATGCAGCTGCATTTAAACTTCTTTTCTACAGAACAAAATTGCTGTTTTTTAAGTGGTCACGTTCGTACAGGTTTTAAGATTTCACAGTGTAATATAACATTATCATGATTATCTTTGAAGAAAGCATACAAGCAAGTGCAAAAGTAACAAATGTCTCCATTTTATGGCTCAAGCAATAAAAGGGGCTAGAACAAACAATACTTAAAGTTAAAAATGGTAAAAATGGTTCAGTAATTGTGAATTATAATCTGGATTTTAAAAAACCCCAACAATTCCCACACGCCAAAGAAAAGAACACAAAAATGATTCCAAATATAGACCCGAGAGACCTTTTTCACTGAGTCTTTCGAACGTGGCCGGTGCATTGCAGAGGCCGAAAGGCAACATGTTACAGGGATACAATCCACTGCTTGCCGAAAAGGTAAAATGGCGTTTTGACGACTTGCAATTTTGTATGTTAAGTCAATGGGGATGTATTTACCGATATGATGCCTTCTTGGAAATGGGTGGAGTAAATGCAATGCTCAGATCGATAGACTAATTACTGTTTATGGAATCATGGTGAGCCATGAACTCGGACCACATGTAGGAATACGCTATGGGAATAAAGACGTTTTAATTTATGCAAATCACCCAACACGTGCGATCAGGTTCCAAACAAACGTGGTTGCCATTTTAACCACACGTTAAGTCTATGGGATCTAATTTCTATTTTATTTTTAGTACTTTTGAATCCAAATGAAGCAAAAATAAGCATAAAACACGGTAATGTGTTATAGCAAAGAGTCTTATAATAGACCAAAAGGTCATCTATAGGAGCAAGGCAAAAGAAAAAAGCATTTTCACAAAGTATTTATTCCTAATTTTGTCAGTTTTCTAATTTATTAGTAACTGCTACCCTGATCGAATAACTGTTGAAACTTACGCCCTTTATTATACAATAAGACACAAATGGTTATAAAAAATAAAAATGTAAAAATTTATTGTTTTGCAGAATGAGATTGCATGCAGATCCTAGTTTTGCTCTGTTTTAAAACAAATTCAAACGCCATCTGAGATCCTTATTTTCATTTACTGGGTTTGTATAAGTAAATAATTTCAAAATTTAGGAAAATATTAAAACCGCCTTTTGTATTTATTTATCTATTTATTTATTTATTTATTTGTTTCTTTGTTAGTTTGTTTGCTTGTTTATTTATTTATTTATCTATTTATTTTATTTTATTCTTAAAGATATTTACGACTGATATAAGCCAGCATGTCAAGTCTGTATATCTTGAGTGTCAAAATATGCCATCAGAACACTAGCGTCTGTGGTTCGGCAAAATTTGCAGTGTAAAAACTGCGCACAAAATTAACATTTAAAAACACTATGGCTGCCATTTCCATAGCAACGGTCACGCATGAACAAATTTTTTCACCATTTTCATTCCATGTCATCCAACCAACATTGTGACCAAATATGAACATTATCCAGTATAGTAAGAATTGGCACAGATTATTTCACCTTGTCCTACTCACCTTCAGAAACGTGTGACTTTGATAGTGCATGTGTACTTATACATATTTTGCGTATTTCAATCTATAGGTATAAACACAACTGAATTACGGTTTGCAACTGCTAAGAGCGATTCATCATGCAGCAAGGATATATCTGTTGGATCATACAATCCATGGACAATGCACCCTAAAAAACTGGAACCTGTGGGGTTGTATTTGTGGATATGACCTTTGTGTGTGTGACTGTAAGGGCTCATGGCAACAATGATATTGTCATTTGAATCACATACAATCCCTACTGCCCAGATCCATGTATCAGGCACATCCTCATCTATCTTTGGATTAAACGCAAACAGTTCATTCCCTGAATGATCTATTGCTACTACTTTACTCTGCATAGAGTCCATTGGAGTGAAGTGATACAGAATCTGGTTCTTTCTATTCACTGCCATTCTTATCCAATCACATTTACATTCATATTTTCTTTCGATTTTACCTACTATCTCACCACTGGGACATTCATGTACTGTGATTACCCCTTGGTAAGCATTAGTAACCAAAAATCGACCATCTCTATTAAATGTAAACCCAACAGCCATATAAGTGCCGTTGTTCTTGCCCTCGTTATAATAATTTGGAATAGGGAATTTGTTAATACATTTGCCATTTTTACTAAACACATAAATGTCTCTTTGTAATAATTTGAGTACACACACATGTCCCTGTGGGGAGATACGTATATCTGCAATAAATGTGGTTTTCCCAATATTCTCATTGAATGTGGGTTGATTCTCAACCGAAATCGCCATTTCCTCCTTACCATCTTTGTTCAGGAGAACCAATTTGTTCCACGAGCCTATCACAATATTCCCATTTGGGTGAAGTGCAATACTGAATGCCAGCATTTGCTTGCTAAAGGTGATGTGTCTGTAGTTGGTATATATCCAAAATGCTGATTAAGAGATGAAACAACAGAAAATATAAGATCAATAATTATTAGTATTAGTACGACACCATGTTTCTGTTTTCAAGTACTTAAAACTCTTGATTTACATATTTCGTTTCAACTTGTTCAAGAAAAGGTTATTGTATTCTTATTCAGCTTTACGTTATTCAACGGATCCTTGAAAACGCCAAATCCAGTTGTACGCCTGTCTCAGAAGCACAAAACAACGCTTCGATTTAGAGCTTTGCTATAAACTTGAATCATTTTTAACACCTTAAAAGAACCAACCCAATGCTGACCAAATGAATGAGCTCTATATACCAAAGCAAGAGGAGGGACCAAGTAGCAGTTGGATATTTTATATTGCTATATCAATATTTGATAATTAACCACTAAAAGAGAATATGCAAATACACAATTATAACGGCGTATAAAAGTTAGTAAATTTAATTTGTAAATACTTTTTCTTAATTAAAACTGAAATCAACGCTAAAATTTCATTCACCAATGGTGCAATACTTGTATTGAAGTTTGTATTAATTATCCCAGGGGCAGTCCCATTCTGGAGGCGACACGTATGTAAGGCTCAAAAGACCCATCTTGTCAGCGTCGCTGTCACACAAATACCCCAAATCTTTTACAATTGCATGTTCTCTCACCCAATGTTCTCTCACCCAATGACCCCTCATTTTTTGAGCTTGTGCTCTCACCGAATGGCTCAGCCTGTCGGAGCGCCGGCCATACATCCGTAGCCATTTCATATTTATCTGTTCCCCCGGGTAAATTATAAGCACATTGAATAAATAC
>JXSR01S020762.1:0-18852 GCA_000969725.1 Ophiothrix spiculata
AAAACAATATGATATTTATTTATCTTTTCAATGAAACATAACATGGGCATGAAAATTTGCAGGGGGTTTTATGAGAAAAATATGGGCTTCCTTGTGGTATCAAAATCACCAACTTTATTTCAGAAAGTGAGGGTTGAAAAAGTGATCGGAATACACACCTTTAACCAATATACAGCTTGACAAAATGAGAACAAGTAGTACAAATATTTCCATGACTGTCCAGAACAAAGAAGCCCTGAGATCAATGAGTGCTGCTTTTCTGAGATCTTTTTCCCTAATCTTGACTTTGGAGACAGTGTACCTTCTACGTAACAACAAGTTGCAAAAAATTTGACGTCATAATCCAATCAACATACCATGACACAGGTCTAAATGATCACACGGCTCATGGCACCATTTAGAAATCCTCACACAATATCAGGGCCTTGTTGTGCAGAACAGTCACAAATCGTCATGTGAGTGCAAGAAAGTCGTAGCTCTAATAGCTGCCATTTGTCATAAATTTGGATTGCACACCGTCTAATCTCCAATCTTGGGTCAGTGGTTCTTGAAATGGTTCTTCAGGTGACACCGTCACTTGAAGAACCATTTCAAGAACCACTGACATAAGACAGTGAATTTTTGAGGGATTTTTCACATTCTTGTGACAAAGTGTAAAATAAAAATAACTTAGGGTAGCCATTGCAGATAGGACTTTCTTGCACTGACATGATGATTTAGAAATCCTCACACAATATCAGGGCCCTGGTGTGCTGAACAGTCACAAATATACAAGCAAGCATACTAAAATAGTAAGTGGGTTTTTTTATACCGGAGCTTTGTAGAAAGCACACACACAATTTTAGTCCATTAATTATTACATTAAGATGGTGCATGGTGGTACTTAAAAGAGGTTATTCCTTACATTTTTGTGTTCACAACGAAAGACGATTATCTTAAAGACAAATAACTGGCATTAACCCTTTGAACCTGTTTTTTAACTTTCGGATTGTCCCAGGTCAGCGGTACAGATATATGTGGAATGGCCAGGGTTTAAAGGGTTAATACTAATACTAGTTTTGGATAATCAGCCACATAATACAAGTTACAAACTTAATAAACATATTATCATATAAAAACTACGACTAGTGATGATCAAATTACATTTTATCCAAAGAACTTAACAGAAATGTTGGATAACATCTTACCCAAGACTAGCACACAAGCCAGCATTAAGATAATTGTCAAACCTTACTCAATGTTAATAAAATATCAATGTCAAAATAAAACGTTGTGCTAATCTTTTATACCGTTTGAAAATATGCACAGAAATATTTCATGAAAATATCAAAAAAATGGTAACTTTCCCTTTTCCTACACATTTTACCCCAATTTCCTAATTTTTTAACTAATACAATAAATAACATAATGGTATGGTTTTTAATTAATCTATTTTTAGCCTGGAATGATGATATTGCATTATTACTATCCAGTAAAACAACACAAGAGTTGCAATCTCTGTATGTTCTAATAACAATTTGCATAAGTTCATATTGCCTAAAGAGATGCTATCAGAAGCAAGGATAGATAGGGGAATCAGTATTGGCCGCCATCTTGTCAAGCAAGTTGTCTTGAGGCAAGTTTTTGTACCACAAAATCTTTTTCATATTCAAGCTTTACAGTTAGTTGGAGCACATATATCTGGACCTATCATACAAACAGTATGTGCCTTTCATTTCATGCACAAACTGTATGGCCTTCTCCTTGTCGATTGCGAGCTATATACATAGACTTCTATTACGAAATGTTCGCGGAATGTACTTTATCAACAAGAGGTACAAGAACTCACCGAACATGAGTGACAACAATATGTTTAAAAAGAGTACCAATTAAGGTGGTTTCAAAGTAGCTGTCGCAGTTGTAGCTTGTTGCTGCGGCAGACGACCAAGCATTTTGCAATTTTGAGCTGTTGTGATGTAGCACGTCACATTTGCATATAGCCGCAATTAATGGTCTGTGGCAAGAAAAGTTGAATTTGTTTCAACTCAAAACGACATGTCGTTGTGACCATCACGACAAGGTAATCAATATATCGGCCTGTCGCTAATTTTTGACATCACGCTAGTCGTGCGACAACCACGACAGACACTCCGAAACCAGCTTAACTTCCTCAACTTCCTTACTGCTGAAAATAAAATATTGATTACCGAAATAACAATATTTTTATGAGGAAGATAAAATTCTCTATTTGATACATTTTAAAATCTAAATAAAAGTAAGAAATTACATCAATTAATTTACTTTCACACATAGTTTACAAAATACTGAAACTTGGGAGAAGCTGTAAGATCAACAGTGCCCGGAAATCAAGAGTGATGTTTTCCTCAATTTTAGGATGGTTGGATTTGGGGAAAATCTACATAAACTGGTGATAAATTTTTCAGAATTGTGCATATAACTAGGGGAGCAGGTCACTGATTACAGGTAAACAAGACCATATGGTATCATACTTTTAACTTGTTTATCAAATTGTATATGACGACGCACACATATTCATAAATTTTTGACTCGATCATGTTCCTGGCATGTATTTCATTTGATGTTTTTAGAATTTATACCAGGTGTTCCCAAATCCAAGGGGTCCATACGGGGGTCCATACTCTTCAAGAGTTGCTTTCAAATGGATTATAATAGCCAAAGGCATGCAAGATTGGGATAAAATTGTGAATTTTGAAGAAACCACATGTACTGCTGATGGCAATGTTAGATGGGTTAGGATCATGACCAAAAACGCTCAAGAACTTGTTTTAGGTCTTGAAAAAGACCTAATAACTAAAGAATTTGTTGCAAAACTAAACTGACAGATTAGAGTATGTTAACTGTGCCCATTATCTACTATAACATCCTGACTAGTTGCAATTCAGTTTTGTTTTAAGCAAGATTCCCTAAAAGGGTCGCAAACAGTGTATAAATCCCTGTTATAGATCTATAGTGATTTCTACGTTATCATCTCACTGGTAGCATCTCATGGTACGTTAAGAGCAATATCACAGTCACATTGATTTAAACTTTAGTTTCAAACACAATTTATATTTACCTTCGGAATTTTCAGATGGATCTCCCATCTTTCATCAGCGAGTGGTTTTGGTCGCTGATAAAAAGATGGAGTTCCATCTGAAAATTCTGAAGGTAACTATAAATTGTGTTTGGAACCAAAGTTTAAATCAATGTCATGATTTATACGAACACAGATGAACTTCATGAATATCACAGAGACTTCATCAAGAGATGTCTGTCACACTCTACTAGTAGTGCACTTTACAATCTGTATCAATAGGCATCTAGTGATGTTTCAGTGGTGGGATCACCGCACTCTAAATGCACCACTATTTCCCCTTTTTTTCATACATTGGTCTCAAATTTTCCTTTCAGAAATCAATACTGAAATCCTTTCCCAAAATGCATACGAATCCAGTATCAATTGATTCTGTATATTCATTTCAACAACTCACTGTACCTCTTTATACAGACGCGTACCGTTGTTGATTCATGATGAATCCACAGTTGATATTCAAATTAGCGCGTCACGCACGGCACGGCGTTTACTGAAGTGCGTTTACACAGAACACAAAAGTCGTCACACTAATCATCGCGCGTCGGGCACTTATAGTAAACGTGCAAAAAGGATAAAGTCAAAGCAGCAAACATTCACAAATTAGCACTTTGCTTCAGATATGCTAAATGTTTTTATGAAGATAAGTTAGGCCTATCTCTTAAATTGAAAACATTTAGAATTTAATTCATACGTTTCCAGGAAGATTTTCGTTGTTGAAAGGTATTCAAACACGCCACAGAGTTGTTCATCGCGAATCAACAACTCTGCATCCGATGCGTCTGCGTATTTTTATCACGCATACCTAAATAGCAACTGATTCATGCGCTTTCTCCACTGACAACAGATTCAGTAACAAATTGGGTCAATTTATAGTTCTTTTTGAGCTACCAAATATTTTGTGCAACAAGTCTTTCTTATCTTATAATCTAATATATAATTCCAATGCATCTCCTAATCAATAACTGATGCTTGGTGTTGTAAATCACCAAACATTTGACATCAAATACTCCTCAATGTGGTATATTGATTTTTCATCCCCAAGCCTCCGTTATTATTAGAAAAGACACTGGAATAATATATCAGATTATAAGATAACAAAGACTTATTGCATCAAATATTTGGTAGCCAATAAGAACTATAAATTGTGGTTCCTATGGTCATAGTTCAGACCTTAAAATCATGATCCAGTTGGTATGTTGATATTAAACAGTTATGAAACTGAACAGGTACAATGAGGATCCTACATTCGGTGGCTGATCATACTACTGATGAAAATTTTGGTGCAGATTGACTTCTAATTGATGATTTCACCATATGTCTTGATGGATGCTGAAATAAAATCTCTTTGCAATCCTCATATACAATGATACAAAACATACAATTACATTGGTTGCCAGTAGAATACCGTATTAAATTCAAACTCTTGGTCTTAACATACAAATCTCTACACGGATTGGCAAATGTTTATCTGCAGGACCTTGTTGAGAAGTATATTCCAACTCGCAATTTATGTTCTGCTTCTCAATTTAGGATTCATCTTTATCAACAGCTAATGTTACTTATGGTGATCGTTCTTTCCAAAAAGCATCTGCTGTCCTTTGGAATACTCTGCCACTTCATGTAAAGAACTGTCAAACTGTCAATCAATTTAAATCTTGCCTTAACACACATTTGTTTAAACTTGCTTTTGGTAAATAAGTTCCTTGTTTCGTATAACTGTATAATGATCATGCCTTGCTTAGTATGTATGTATGTATAACTTTATTTTTGTATATTATGTCTATGCATGTAACTGTTTCGTTTTCTTATGTTTGTATAGCGCTTAGAGACTCCAGTGTTAGGCACTTCATAAGCACCGTTATATTATTATTATAACATTATTACAATATAACATCTTAAATGTCTATTCACATCAATAGCCCAGCATCAATATATTTACACATTAAAATCCCTCACATGATACTGCATAGTACTATACTTGGATCAACACCAAATAGGCGGCCTCTTCACATCGTGCATTAATACAGATAACCGTGTGTGTAGGCTGAACACGGCGCAACTGCAAGAGACGCAGCGCGCGTTGTACCTGCGACTCGCGCATCAGTATCTACGGCGCGTGTGTAGGTGGGTTTATGTTTACTTGCGGATGAAGAAAAACATCTTAATTCCCGCCTATTTAGTGCTGATCAGAGTGTACAGAGTTACTGTTATCAAAGCCCATTCAGAGGAACTTTTGGAATGTTACTATATATACTAATAAAATTTACAATTTGCATGCACAACATAGGCCTGTAAGGATCTAAGGGCTAAGCCTCTTCTGTCAGGTATTGATCTATATGTCCACTATACCTTGATTCCTATAGTAACAGTGTCACAATCTATTGGCTGTTATTAGGTATCGATTTGTTGTTGGACTTGAAGCTACATTTGGGCCACCGCGGCAAAAGGATGCTATTGTCGGCTTGTACATGTTTCTCATTGTAGCATATGTGATGTATTACAACTAGTATGCTTCAAATATGCAACAATGAGCTATGTAGGAGATGACAATTTCATCCTTTTGCCGCATTGGTATATGCTGTCACGAACCGTTCTTACTAAAATTCAGTGTACATTGTACTTTCATCATTACAGTCAACAACACATCAACCTTTCTATATAGAACCAGCACCATACTCTAGTACCAGTACTACACTGGTTACAGTTTTTTATCACTTGGTTGACTTCAATCCTTGAATTCCATTGGTCGAAAGCCAATTAATATATAGCCGTATTACACGTTTTAAGTCTAAAAATAACCTTGACAGCGTAATCAAAAAGTTATCATGCAGGGATGACTGCATATGATGTGTTTTTATTGCGTGCTTGAAAAGGTCGCGCACGCAAACTTATCCTTAAACCGTGCAATACAGTTATATATTACTTGTTTGGCAAATCCCTATTGCTTGGTTGAGTTTTACCATTTATGAAGACAATTTAGGTCAATTTGAAATCTAATTCTGCATAATTTACATTTTAATATTAAGATCCATGCCTACACCAAGTGATAAATTCGTTACCCTGTTTGTAACAAATTTTGGCCTCATGTGATACAGCACCCAACCATAGATATCTTTCCGTATTGCATGAACAAACAGGGTAACTAATAGTACCACATACTTACAAATGAGGAAATTTGCTGATTACAAACTGTCATGATCATTGGGTGAGATATTTTTTTCTCCAGTTATGCTATAGTTTGAGGGATGACTGTTGCATACATAACACAATCTGGAACATTACCTTTTTATCACATGGATGCAAGAATGTCAAAACTGCTTTGACTGCCATTATGTTACATTTAATAGAATGTAAAATCAATCAGTGGCTTATGGAATGGTCCCATTTCAAAAAGTCTCTGATTCAGGACTGGACACTATAGACATTATATAAATTTATGAAAAATGGCAGCTACTGTACTTTGGACTTTCTTCCATTCACATGACGATTTACAGATACACCACTTTATCAAAATCTTACCATCTGAATCAAAGCTTCTATCTAACTGCTCCTCCGAGCTCTTCTCTGGTAGATCTACATCCTCCTTGTCGCCTTCGCCATTCATGTAGCGCCCTCTCCAAGACGGAGAATCTGACCGAGGAGAATCTGATCTTGGACCTGTTCTTGGAGACCCTGATCTTGGTCGACGATGCCTTTGTGATATCACAGGACTGCCAGTTATTTCCTTGTCTTTTGTGTCTAATTCTCGTAATTTCTTCCATTGCTCTTGTTCTCGTTTCTTCTGAGCCATAAAATCTAAATTCTCATACAACGGCGGTCCGTCAAATTTGCGATTGATTTTTTTATTGTTCTCCCTTATGAAGTCATCATGAGTTAAATTATATATTTGCGTGTCATCTAATTGGCGATGCTTAGCCATTCGTATATCAGTCTGTTTCTTTTCAAATGGCAAGAGTTGATCCGCAGACCGGGATAGCTGTCCATGTAATTGCATGTCGTCAGAGGATTGGGACCGCTGTGAATCAGAAGTATTTGGCCTTAGCGAAGAATCCGAGTGTTGGGAGGAGAGCGAGTGTTGCGATGCTTGAGAATTTTGGGATAACTGGCTATCGGAATGCTTATGCATTGGCTGTCGTTCCACTCTGCCACGATTATTCTGCGGACTATCCCCGTGATGCGAGGGCGACTCTGAGTAAGATTCATCCTGACTTGTAGGCGAGTCAGGGGATAGAATTTCATATATATGCTCTGACGGAATGCCTTGCATACTACCGCCGTGATTGGCGTTTGCATCCAATCCAGGCGGACGCACGTGATAATGTACACTATGTTGTGAAATGGCAGATATCGCAGCGGGTACAGCAGAATGAAAGTCAATAGGTCCGGTAGTTGGCGGGGGCTGCGCACCTTGTGGGAAGAGGTGTTGAAACCTTTCCGACGATTGCGATTGGGGTATACTAACTGGTGGACTGTTCTGACTGGAGGGGCCTTGGTGGTGGTGATGCATGGCTGCATTTATACCCATTTTGGGCATTTTACTCTTCTTTTTCACACGAGGGGAGGGCATTGCCCCTTTCCTAGAGTCTTCATGGGCCGGTCTATTCACAGGCAGAACATCGGGTTGATCTGAATGTGAATGCTGACTTGACCCTGATAATTGGCTATCCGATCTTTCATGATAATGTTTGTGCATGTAGCCTGCAGGTTGAGCATACATAAATTGCAATGGACTGGCCCCTCCATACCCGTAACCTTCTGACTGTGAGCTGTGAGACGCAGCACTATCGGACCGCTCCATTTGATACCGCGGGCCCGTTGCTTGGGACAGACTACTCGTTGAGAGTTCCTTTTTCATTTCACCATGATGATGATGATGGGCCCTGTTTGGCTCCACTCCAAACTGAGGGCTTTCCATGGAAGATCGCCGTCTATGTGGATCATACACTAGCTGTGACGGATCCACGGGAGCACTATCGGAGCGCATCCGCCTGGCTTGGTATTCGTAGCTGGCCTGCTGGCGCTGTATGGATTCTGGCGTATAACGGTGTGTTCGCTTGGTACGTGGCGAGCCATGGGATATTGAGTGCATGGAAGCTGAGTGAGGTTGGTTGTGGATTAATTCTATTGGAGAGGCATTCACCACTTGCCTGTGAAAACAAAGGACAAAATTAAACAGTGAAGCATATGCAACTAAATGTAGATTTCTTTACCAAAACATAACTCTGATCTTTGTTTGTGCAAGCTAGAACTTAATTCAAGCAGCTATGATCGTTATTTTCTCTCCTCCCCCCCCAAAAAAAAAATAGGGGGGAAATCAACTTGCAATTATAAGACAACTGTTTTTCATTAGATGTTGAATAATCATAATGTACAAATTAAATTGGCTTTTGCTAAAGATTGATTGAAAAGTAAAGGTAATTGCATGCTGGTTCGAATCCCTGAGATATGATACTGGTCACTTTTTTTTTTGTTATTCTCGTTGTTAAATCTATTCTTGCACTGCTTTCTCTCATCACAAACACTCTGCAATCATCACATATACATTAATCCAGTTAAGAAATATTAATTCAGTTAACTTAGATTAATTCATTTAATCAGGATTAGTATGAGTCATGTAAGTAATTCCAACTCAATTTACATGGTAAATGATTTCGGTGTGACAATTCTATTCCCTTTGGAGATGTACAATCATCTTCAGCTGACACGGTTCACAAGTCCTTAATTAAAAACCAAAGGTCACTAAGGTCTCAAAGTATGTGTGAATGCAAAAGGTGTGTTATATAGAATTAAAACATGTTTCAATGCAGTCAGTTGCTTTAAAGCTCGGTTGAAAAAGGGATGGTAGTATATTTTCAAATTAAAGTGAATTAACCATATGGCATATGCCACTCTAGAGGGAGTCTTTTAAGGCCTTGTATCCATAGGCTGTGAGGTCTTGTTACGTGTTCATTGTTCCCAATTGTCACTCGTCACACAAATGATAAACCTTTGATATGCTTAGTGGCCGTATCAGTGACCAGTGAATGGTAGATGCTCCCTGTGTTTGGTACGTGACAATTGGGGCCATTGGATCACAGAACAAGGGCACACACCACAGGAAAACAGCCTATGGATACAAGTCCCAATGCGGCAAAACAATTACAAGTGTACAGAGTTAAAGTATAACCCATGACAGGGACAATTCACAGTCCACAATATTCTCAAGGTCATCACGAACCTAAATTGCAAAATATGTAGTAAGCTTAAGCATATAATATTAATAGACAATCTCTAGACAGTCTAAAAGAGTGCCATTGGTGGATTTACAGGGGAGATACAAGGCATGCCGCCATTTTTATTTCGGCATGGAGACAAAATTGGGGGTATTCGGGTTTTTGCCGATAGCTTGCCGATGATGCATCGCACCTTGTCTTAAAATGCGCGCATGTTGAAACACGCACACACGCTTTGCGTGCAGGTTGGCGTATCATTCGCGTAAAGTATTATTTGCGCAAGTTGTCTCTTCACGTAACCAAGTCTCGGCACTCAGATTTTATTTTGGCGGTAGCGGAGTGGACCCGAATACCCCCAATTTGAGCTCCATGGCTGACGACGCCATTACAAAGCCTGGTATCTCCCCTCTAAATCTATGGGCATGCCAAATAGTCCTGGGTTCGAACACCAGACCTCACACATCCAAAGCAACATCTGGGCATGGCAAACCACATGCATTGCCCAAGCTGCATTTTCATGTTCATATATACCTCTATCTAAGACATGGTTAAACTTAGGTTGAGTTTCTCTTGGAGTTAAAAGGCTGTTTGAACAGCAAATTTGTCATAGCCAATTATCCACTATACTAGCTAACCTTTCTATATGTTCCATTCGTTTTCTAGTTCTAGGTGTTGACGCTTCCGACGTTTCCATGCGCTCCAGTGTTGCAGCGCCATCACGCCTTCCACCTTCACCAGGTTCATGATTGCGCCTATCACGGTGATGGTGGTGATGTTGATGTCTATGCTGATGCTTGTGGCGATGTCTCTGTAAAGAGAAAACAATACATACAAGAATTTATTACTTAATTTATATAAGCCAGGACGTGTGCAACATTTCTTTTACCACTAGAATATGGTCAACAACTGCCTTCAAAAATCTAGTACATACATATTTATACCAATAACCCTAACTCCCTACACCACTTCTTTGTTTAAAAATTATCTCCTCAGAAATCTGCAAGTTAAAAATGGCAGGTTTCCCCTAGATTCGAACCCAGTACCTCTCACACCCCAATTCCATTATCACTTTGTCAAGCCACTGAGCAGGCGCTGGCATGGCAGCAACTTCGTGATCATTGGTAACTCCGGTCTATGACGTGTTTGGACTTAGGTGAAATGGAATTAAGCGATTTGCCTAACTTTGTGATTTGTTATTTTCTTTATGTTTGGTAGGATAAGGGTTAAGGGGCTCAATTGAAATAGGAGTCCTTATTGGTTGTAGCAGGAAACAAACTCACAGCCTATCAATTAAAAGTCATGCACTGTTGCACTAGAATACATGAGATTTAAATTTGCACTACCGGACAAAAGAGTTTGCGCTCAAAACCTTTAACCAGCCATATCTCGAGAACCGTTCATCTTTTTCGTAATACTTTTTCGGATTTATATTTTACATAATTTAGATGTAAAGAACTCAACAGGAATTGCATTTACCGCATTTGACAATATGGCGTGCTAAACATACTGTATACTTTCTTCCGCACATTAAAAATGGAGTTTTAATACATAACTGCACATTTGTTGGAAAACTTATGACCTGAAAATGTTCTTTACGGTTACATGGTGATAACGAGCACTGAACTAATAAACTACAGAGGTACATAGTAAAACGTGTGTGGTGTATTTGTATATGGTCCAGGAAATCGGCCATTTTTATGGTTATGGAAGATCGAATATCAGATGAAACATAGATTATTTATATTGGATACATTAGGTACCTAAACAAACATGAA
This sequence comes from Ophiothrix spiculata, assembly GCA_000969725.1. Taxonomy (NCBI): domain Eukaryota; kingdom Metazoa; phylum Echinodermata; class Ophiuroidea; order Amphilepidida; family Ophiotrichidae; genus Ophiothrix; species Ophiothrix spiculata. Next base: position 11,082 of record JXSR01S020762.1, read on the forward strand.
TTTTTTCAAAGTTTGATATAATAATTACGTTTTTGCCCGTATTTACGCGTGCGCAAACACTTTTGACCGGGAGTGTAATATATCCCCATTAAGATTCCTCCTGATCAAAAAGAAATTGAAGGGGCAATTTCTTGTCTCTTCTGAAATAAGTGCAATGAGAGACATTTTCCTAATTTTTTTTTTGAATGACATTTTGTGAGATTCAGGAATCCTGCAAGCCGAAGGCCAGGGAGGAGGATTCAAAATCAGTCAAACATTTTTGAAACATTTTGAAAAAAATCCCTCATTGAAAAGTATGAATGAATTTCTAATGTCTGCATCTGTTTATTGATATCATTTTTCTCTCTCTCTGTTTTTCCATTTTTGAGCTCATCCTTGCCTTGTCATGTTTTGTTGCTGTAGTGGTTTTTTTTTTGTCCTTCTAGTCTACTCCTTCAAAGATTTTGCCTGTTAATATGTTATGTGTTATATATTTTTGATATTTGCTTATTTTACAGAAACAAAGTCTAAGTCGAGGGCTCAAATGAAACAACCTGGCATGGGCATTAGGTCGAAAATCTTCTCTATACATAAAAAAACAAATATTTTAAATTAAAATACAATGGACTGCTTCAAGACACACATTTCCAAAATCAAATGTCTCCCAAGTTCAGCAGCTTCCCATCCACGAGACATTTGCACACTCAAACTAATTTGTATTCTACTAAGCCAATTTTGTTCACATGATTTGTCATGACTAACACTGAACTCAATAAAAAGACAGCAAAGTTTTGCTTCAGGGTGTAAGCTTATGCACCTAGGTCAGGAATGAACACCTTGACATCTGAGAACATTTTTATGCATGACATGATGTGAACTTTCAAATCATGAAAATTCATATATGTGACGCGCGGCCACATCAAAACGTACATGTTTGCAGCTAAGCATGTTTAGAGATACAAGCAAATTAAATTTGTAAATTTTGAAGAAACTATGAAGGAAAATGTGACTTTGAAGAAACTGAGAAGAAAAATGTGTACCTTATTCGTTTCAACTTCAAAGATGAACGGTCAATTTTGAAAACCTATGCCTAATAAATACTATTTCAATTAATTGCTACTACTTTCACCTGGCACGCGAGAGGTCCCAGGTTCAAGCACTGGGGCTAAGCATGCTTTTTTTCCCCTCCTCTATTTGATGCAAATATTTTGACTTAGTCTATTTTGACTGCTCCCTGTAAAAACATGATTCCAAACCTCAACTGTTATGGTTGAGTTGCTGGAGAAAGACTTAATAGTGAGCATGTGGTATATGAGAAAAAGATTCAAGATTTTGACTAGTTATGATATTGGAACCTTCTTTATAACTAACTAATTTAATCAGAGAAACACAGTAGACCCTGATTTCAAAGTCTAGGACATGGAACCTGTCACAACTTGAGCATTCATTATAAACAAAATGACTTTGAAATTGAAATCAAATTAAGATTGAAAAGCTTCAAGAAAAATGTTATAATTTAAGTAAAACAAGTGCCTGGAGAAACATACAGAACATGTAGCAACATTGATGTGACTGACAAGCAGAAGTAATAGCCATTCCTGCATGTCTAAATCGGGCCCTACAAATCAATTGAATAAGTCATTGTACATGACATCAATTGGCTTTCAATGATCTCTGCTTCGATAACATGACTTCCAACAACATCCTCCCTGGGGCTAGACGATTTGACAACTTTTATTTGCGCAAATCGACTAACAAGATTAACGCGTGTGTATTAAGCTTAACATGAGTTGAACGTTGACTGTTGGTTAATAATCTGATAAATGGGGTAAAATTACCTTCCGGGAAATTATTTATAACATTGTTATCAAAAGAACTTAATTTCTTTATCAGATTTAGGAACTTAAATAATCTGCTTTGAATATACAATGTATTTTGTGTACTTCCTGGCAACGTGATCAGGAGAATATTTGAATATTTCACTGTTGTTTTCATCCTAAAGTGTTCTGTGGATAAAGAGATGTTCTGCTGTAATTAGCTTGCGACAACATTTGCCTTGTGATCCAAAGTCTGTAGAAAGTAAGCCTGATGCAAAGAATTACCCGTAATTATATTATATCTAAGATCTCTCAATTAACTATCTGAATAAAAAAGCTACTATAATCTTAAGGTGGTATTAAAGGGACTAGCCTATATTCCACTTAGAATTAAAAACTTATGGAAACGCTTTAAATAAAGCTTCAAAGTGTAGTAAAATCCAAAAAAGTACAAAAATGTTCACAGAAATGGCTCAAATTGACAGCAAATTGATTTGCAATATAATCTATATGTGATGGTGGTGTGACTATCCAGTGTTTTCTAAATCCTAAATTTGTACCTCAGTCTGGTTTTACCAGATAAAAGATCAAATGAAGCTCTTGGAGATAAGTTAATACATATCAAAAGAGAACCAATTTTATCAAAAATAATTTTGTTTACCCATCACAGTTGTAGAAACAAGATCTTTTTAAGATTTGAAACTAGAAACACATTTTCAACCATTTTTTGTCGCTGGCGGCAAAAAATACAGCTGGTAAATAATTTCATTTTTCTCCTCTGTTACACAAATTCAGCAGAAACTACTGGTAGGATATGTTAGTATAATCATGTACTGCCGATACATGTGAAAAATATATAGTCAGAAAATCAGCGGACAGGATCTAGGCCTGTCCTTTTAAAGGCAAAATGTAGTTGCTTTGACTGAGATCAAAATAGGCCTGAGAGAGCTAGGCAAAAAAAAATATCGGTTTTTGAGATATTGCTGTTTAAAGATTCTTTGTATTCTATTGTTTTTGCCAATACGTTGATTAAGTTAATGAAGAAGACTTACAAAATGTGCTCATTAATATTATGTTTTAGCTGCAAGCGTGTTTAAGTACAATTCAGAGAGGCATAGTGCCTCTTGAATCACTTGCATTCATTCTGCATATATAATTCAGCACAGAATTGTCCAAGCAAAACTCAAACTGTGTGAAAGTTGACAACAGTATTGACTAGGTTATCCAAGCAAGTGATATCACCAATAGACCAGCAATTTCCTTCCTATAGTCCCATACTTGGTAAAGCTGTGCAAGGCATGCACATTTATCAAAGTAGGCCGAATTGCATAACCCTCAACTCAATAGAAACCATAACTATCTCCTCAAATCTTACTACATCAAAAATCCCTTTTTCACACATTACATTTTGAGACTCCAACCCAGGACTCCTCACAACAATGATCTAGAACTAGTACTATTCCCCAGGGGGCCGCCTCCATTGACCAGTGGATGCATGCGCGACCACAGGGTTTAAAAAAGCACCCTAAACAAGTATTTTCCCTATTCTGAAAATGCACCCGTAACAAGTAATATGCGTGTGAAACCAAACCCGTAACAAGTATTCGGTGCGGAACTGTAGCCTTAACACGCATTGGGTGTGAAAATGTACCCTTAACAATGTAAGTAAAACGTTAATGTAACAGCCCAAACAACTTTAGAATGTACCATCTCTTTTTCAGATTGGATCGCGGTACTTGTTTGGTTTCATTGTTAACATCATTTGCTTAGCTGGGGATGCTAGGAAAACATTGCTGAAAAGTTAGCAAAGAGCCGGCAAAAAGATGATTTTCACTCACAAATCGGACCCTAAACGTGTATATTTCTGCGCGAAAAGTATACCCTTTTTTTCAATAATTTCATGTTTTTGATACCCTTTTTACGTTATGTACGTATCGTGCCCAATCTTTAAAAAAGACCCTTTTTACATGATTCTTTGGTCACGCATGATATCCAGTGGTCAATGAGAGGTGCCCCCCCCCCAGGTACTGTTCCCCTGATCTTCCCTCCAACGGATCCAGCAATGAGAAAAAAATGAGTTGGATAAGCACCAAACTTTTTTTTAGAAAACAATTATGAAAAAGGACCCAAACTAGCCTGAAATTAGATGGGTTTTTTTGCTGAAAATTGAAAAAATAATACCTATACACCCATCATGCCGTCAGCCATGTAAATAAAATTTGGGGTATTAGCAGCGCTCGAAATTATGGTTGTCCGGTTGTCCGGGACAACCAAATCTAGCGCCGGACAACCTAAATTTATGCTGTGGTTGTCCGGCGGACAACCATAATTTTTCAAAGTCAAATAAACATACTTCTTAGCATGTTTATTTCGAAACTGGAACCTTCGATACAATTGTAACATTTTTTAGCATTATTCTTAAATCCCCTGATCGCCGTAAAAAATATGAATTTTTATCAATTTGCTGTTGAAAAAAATTAGAAGTAGGTGTCTCGTAGTTGTCTGTGCGCTTGGGAGACTTTTTTTCTTGTCAGTTAAGAAAAGCTACGTCAAACAATTTTGGGGTACCTTTTTGAGTCTGGCGCCGCGCTTGACGGACAACCACATTTCTGACGGACAACCAAAAATTACAACCTGGTTGTCCGTCGGACAACCATGGTTTTCTCCTTAATTCGAGCGCTGGGTATTAGGTTCCCGCCAAATTTAACCCCGAGTGCCAAGATTCAGTTGCGAGTAGAGACAAACCGCGCAACTTATACTTTACGAGAATGATCCGCTGATCTTTATGCAAGGCGTGTGTGCACACTTTTAATGCCGCACATGACAAGATTTGATGTATCCCCCACTTTTGTCTCCATGCCGGAATGAAAATGGCGGCGAGTCTTATATCTCCCCTGCAAATCTAGTTTATGTAGCACCAATCAAACAATAATTTTTTTAGGCTTTAAGTTACCAGACCTAAACATAGTTATGCTGAGTAGGACTTTTCTTGGTATGAGTTGAGTTTTGACAATAATTTTTGACATTTTCAGCCATGCAACAATGACATTGATCCATGAACTTATATAATAATGCATCTTTGTTTTGTTTCATGATAATAGAAGGCAGTTTCAGAGTTGAAAATGAAAGTAAAAGTCAACAGAAATCGGCATTCAAACTTTGAGTACTTTTCTGTCATAGTGTATTTTATCATGGCTCGTTCTTAATAAAATTGCTCAATGTTTCTATACACATTTTGCCAATCATGATGTATACATTATCAAATTCAATTTTTTTTCTGATTTTTTTTTTGGTAGATTATAAAGAAAGAAAACATAATTATTTCAACTTGAAATTAAATTTATCAGGATTGTTCATAGTTCATAAGATATTAAAAGTTCTCAAATACAAATCCAATATTTTGGTACTCATGGAAATATTTCGCCAACCTGTCAGGTGTCTTGATCAAGAAACACCTCACAGCAACATCAGTGTGGAGTGATCAAGACACCAGACTGGATGTCAAAATATTTCTGTGAGTATCAAAATATTGGATTTGTATTTGAGAAATTCTAATATCTTAGAATCATTTCCAACTTGCTTTATTTTTGCACTTACTAATCTTAAAATAAAACTCTGCTTAAAATCCTCCAGAGGTACTGGAACAATTTCAGTTCTGTTTTCAGATGTTAAACACATGTGTATGTTGTCTTGGGGCAATTTAAAGCAAAACCTGCACACCAAAATCTTAAGCACTACAAAAAGCAAACTTCACACAATCTTAATGATAACATGATATCCTGCTAACCAAATCACACGCTTCTTGGTGCGTGAAAATGCTCCATATTTCCAGTCAGCTGTCAGGTCATTACCCCAGTAAGTAGCGCTAGGTTTAATGACCGAAAACATGATCAAGAGTGGGAGATATGTTTTATACCCATGGGGGAGTGGTAATACATGCGAAGCCTTTGGGGTATAATGTGCGTATGTTACAGTATGTTTCAAGTGATGATTCCTCTGTGGATTGACTCAATTGCACTTAATTAAGATCTTTTTCTTTTATCTAATTTCCGCTAGAAATACAGATCCCATCAATCCTACATAAACCTGAGTATCTAACAAATTCATATGTAGCTACTTGCATGGTATGAACTATTTTATAACCATGATAACATATATGGTGGCATTTCATGAGGTGGGTCAAAAATGGGTTACATGGTCAAAATGGTCAAAAAAACAATTGTTTGATATGATGTTAATATTATTGATCTCTTTCAATACAAGTAAATTTTTAGCCAAATATCACTTTTGTTTTGGCATAATGAGCTAATTAATGGTTAATTACTCCATAGACGACAATGCAAACTGTAATTTTCAAACGCATTTTTCTCAAAATTGCCTGTTTTTACTAAAGCAAGTCATAAATTTGAATGATTAATGGTAAACAGTTCATTTTTTCAGGATATGTTCTAAACACTTTAATAGTTACTTTGATGCATTAAACTTGAAACAGACCCCTTAGGGTCTTGGTGTTGATGACCTTCAATTAATTAGAGGGGGCTATACAAGGGGAGAAAATGGTGATGTTTCAAATCATTCTGTCCTAATTCTTATTTGATGCAGCTTGATCCCCTGAACATTTTGACACCAAATTTGTCCAAATCGGACAAAAAATGAGGAGGTGCTGCCCAAAAAACTGATCGAGGGGGGAGGGGATCTGAGGAAGGTCTAAAAATGATAAATTTGCCAATTACTGTAATTGTATACCAAATTTTAGCCATGTTAGTGACTATCTGTATGTATTTGAGGTCACAGAATCCATTTGTGAATGTTCCAGCAGTGTCAAACCTTCCAAAATGGCGATATTGTCTCAATTTGGGTATCTACCGGATCCTTAGGCACCGCATCCTTAGGCACCACCACCCTTGTACTGCCAAGTTCAAACCATTGTCTCTCTTAAATTATGTAACCCATGACAACCAAATTACTGCCACAAATAGCAGAAAATGTAAGCTTTCAAATGAGACATTAAACAAGTCAATAGGCCAAGGGATAGTGAATTTACATCAAATTAAGTCCGAGAACCAACGAAAAAATGTAACAACACCACCTTTTTATCATACCCACCTAATGATATGCCACCATATATAACCCTAACTCCAAAATGCTTAAAAACTATCTAAGTCCGAATACGTCATACAAAAACTTCCCGTTTCCCCTGGGATTTAAACCCTTGACCTCTAGCATCCCGTTCCAATGTCCACCTATGGCAAGCCACTGAGTATGGCCTACCATGGCAGCACATTCTTGCCCATCTGTATCCCCGGTCTATGATGTATTTGGACCTAAAAGCGAATTTCTTGATTTTTGCTTGTTGGATTTTGTTGGACTGTGACGTGTTAGGGATAATAAATGGTTGAGAACATTCAACTAGTTTAGTGGTCAAAATGCATTTCTTGATAACCAAAAAAAATGTGACAGGAAGCTAGCCAAGCCAATCATTAAATTGACAATCCAAATTCACTTTATGTGTACATATCAAACTACAGCTTTTGAAATGGTACTTGTCTGTTGGGTGACTGAAATTTTTCCTAAATTCAAACAACATTTCAAGATTTTATATAAATGCAGGTGATTTATAGTGCACTATGGCTCCCAGGATTTGGTAAATCTATACAGACTCAGCACATATTTTTTGATCATTGGATTTAAATCACTACCTAGGCTCTCTGGGGCCAACCGCCTATTGCAGCCTACGTTAATTTGGTGCAGAGTATTGGGGTTTTTCACTAACACTCACCTCTGATTGGATTTGAACAAGGAACCATGAATACAACTTGTTTTTAAGGGCAAATTTATAGTTCTTTTGAGCTAACAAATATTTTGTTCCAACAAGTCTTTGTTATTACATTAATTCCAATTCATCTTCTAATAAATAACGGATGCTTGGTGTTATAAATCACCAAACATTTGACATCAAACAGAATTTTGTGGTG